>JADKLZ010000130.1:26688090-26724764 GCA_021533235.1 Biomphalaria straminea | reverse complement strand
ACAACTAATGTTGGTCCCTTCTACTTGTACAGATACAAACAGTAGGACATTATACAAATAGTTTCTAACAACTAATGTTAGGTCCCTTCTACTTGTACAGATACAAACAGTTTGACATTATACAAATAGTTTCTAACAACTAATGTTAGGTCCCTTCTACTTGTACAGATACAAACAAACAGTTGGACATTATACAAATAGTTTCTAACAACTAATGTTGGGTCCCTTCTACTTGTACAGATACAAACAGTTGGACATTATACCTCTCCAATACAATGTAACCCAGACAGTACTTCTTCCTGGAGATCATACTTTTTACAAATCTGTGACAGGATTTCTTTAGCAGAATCAGATCCTTCATTAGTTGGAAACTCCCAAAGACCTGCCAGTAATCCTGTAATGTAATTAAGATGAAACAATCATGTTTAGACGTGAAAGCCAACTTTAACAATAGATTGTGAATCACACCAGAAACTTAGACACTTAAATATATAGTTTTAAATAATTGCTGAAACAGTCTGTCATTTCAAAATCCACAATTACTTATATTTTATTTCACACATCAATTTAATATTTTTATTTGTATGATTTTTGCTAGACACCTAATAAATTATTTTGTTCTTAATGATAAAATGAGTTTGACTATGGGGAATAAAAATCTTAATAAGGCTGTTGATGTCATGTGCACAATGCATGCCAACTATTACTCTGAAAGATTATTTTAAAAAATTAAGAAAAAAGTTTTAATACCTCTTCAGAAAAATATTATCTAATCTTAACATATTAAACTTCTTTCATCAATACTGATATGCAATGAGAATATATGTTTAGGGGCCTTCAAAATTTAGAATACCTTATTGCTGATCTTGTGACCATTCAACATTGACTCCATAATGCTATCGCAAACAAGAAGCTTATAAAATATTAGTTACAATAGATATATAAAAACTCAAGTGACAAGAAACCTTTTTTGGGTCTTTGAGTAATTAGAAACTTTTGCCTTTGTTTTGTATCAGTAGCAGAAACAATCACAACATTGAGATCGACCTTTTTAGCAGCAGATTTCTTTGGTTTTCTAGGAAAATTTTGAACACCTGATCTGAAAATAAAATTTAAAATTTAATATATGTCATCGATCACATGTTAAATATACATCAATAAATACATACGATTTTATATAAATTTAAAACTTTGCATACTCTTTGTCCCATGGCTGGTCTGATGGTAAACACAAATTGCAGTTTGGTATCACTTGAATTGAGAATAAAAGAAAAAAAAAGCAACTTTAGGTTTCTTTTTTGTATACTAAAGAGATGACATAAAAAACTTTTCCAAAGTCTCTATTGGAATATATTTGCTAACAAATGTAAAGCTTTAAAAATGATATATTTCTCCTACAGCACTCTATATCAGGAATTGAACTGTTGCCTTCCAGTTTCACACAAACACGTTTAGCTGAATTCCTCTTGTCAAACTCAACCTGGAAAATTTTTTAAAAATATCTTGTCGCTTTCTAAGGTTTTTGAAAATATGTGATGAAAAAATTAGAATTTACCTTATTTCTAAATAACATATTAAAAAAACAAAAAACAATCATTTAAAAATGGATAATTTAAAATGTATCTACCATTTTATAGGCCAAACACAAATTGTTTACTGGACATTGACCACAAGATGGAGTTTTAGGTGTGCATACAACAGCTCCTAGTTCCATCATTGATTGGTTAAAATCACCAGGTCGTTTAGAATCAACCAGTTGATTAGCTAATGACCTGTGATAGGATAAAAATTTTTTGAGAAGACACCACTAATAAACATTTTAATAAACATTAACATAAATCCAAGCCCAAGTTCAAAATATATATGTATAAATCAAAGCAATCACTAAAATTGACAATAATGGTGTGTAACTAACAGTAAAAACTGATCCCAAATATGCCCAATGTTCCTTGATAGCATTTTAAAAAAGGCCTTTTAAGAAACCACCTGACAACCAAATTCTTTGAATATTCTTACATGTTGTCCAGGTAGACTTATTTACCTACTGATAGGTCAAATTCTTAACTGAGATTCTCACAGCATCTAAAATACTATCTAAAAGTATAAATACTTTTTCTTTCTTTTTGACTTACTTTTGTTAAATCTGTTCTCTAAACTAAATGAGCAGTGAAGCATGACAATGATGAGTAACAAGGAATCAATTAGCTTACGTAGCTTTGTGAAATATTAAGTACGTACCAGATTTTTTCAATGACCTCCTGTTGGCTTATGCTGGCACCTATTAATCTTAACCTGGTAATGACGCGAATAACATTACCATCCACTAAGCCAGTAACCTAGAAGAAAAAGATAAATTTCTTTGTATCTCTGTTAGTTTTGCATTAAAATTTTTTTAATGGAGGAGGGGGCGGGCTCTTATACAAACTTTTGCTGTATAGTTTTGTTATGGCTGAATATTTAACAAGAGTAATGTCCTACTTCTCCAAAAGCAATGGAAGCTATAGCAGCTGCTGTGTAACGGCCAACACCAGGAAGTTTTTTCTCAAGTTCTGCTGCAGTTGTAGGCATTAGGCAAGACATTTCCTTTACAATCTGAAATGTTAATTTTTTTAAATATTTATGATCAATATGCTGGATTTTCAATGAAAAGCAAATGTCATTAAGTAATTATGATAAAGAATGATCTTGTCAAAATGATTTCATTTGAATGCCAGTGTGAATAAAAATGCTGCTTAGTGCTCAACAGCTGCAAAAAATGAGACACTTTAAGAGCTCCCTCATGGAGTGTCATATTGATATTTGTGGCTGGGAAACACAGCTCTCATTCGCTCCACATGTGTGTTGGAGTCACAAGATACAAATAAATTGATATGAAAATACAAATTGAAGTAAAATGTAACCTACTTTTTGTGCACCTTCAAATAATCTCCTTCCTCTTGAATAGTAACCTAGACCTGACCAAGCTTCATTGATTGCCTAAAAAAAAAATACAACAGATAATAAATAAAGTTTTAGACAGAAAAAAAGAGTAAGGATCCCCTTTTAGATCTTGTGAGGGAAGATTATATATAGAGTCATCTGTTTCTATGGCTGATGATGGTCTACAAGGGTATCATGTGGCCAGCACAATGACCAACAGCGTTTACTTTCCCTAATTAATGCAAGGTACCCATTTGAGTTGGGTGGGCACAGGGGTGACCTAAAAATCACCATATTCAAAATCACAGTATTTAATCAAGATTCAAACCAGAGATTCATCTGTTTAAAATTCAAGTGCTACTACTCAGCCACCATGCTGCCCCCCCCCACTTATATATATATATATATATATATATATATATATATATATGTATGTATATAACCCTATATATATTATATATATTAACAAGGTAGAGAATATTGCAAGTATTAATTTAGATAAGACAAACATTACTAATTACATTAATTCACAACAACACAAAGGTGGACCACAAATTTGTTTAAAATTAATTAATTCAAAACATATAAGTAAGTCAAATTATATTACCTCTATGTTTGACCCAGCTAATGCTTCTAATGTAGGCCACTTCTGCAAAAATATTGTAAAATATCTTGGGTTATTTATTTATATATAAAAAACTTTTTTGCTAACCTTTAAAACAACCAGTTTCTGTTTATCTAATTGTATTATCATTTAATGATACATTTATGTAGAATTTCAATATAGCAATGAACTATATTTTGCTTACCTGCATCCATTTATTGTAATAGTTGATAACAGTAGCCACTTGGGTTTGTTGTAACATAATCTCAGATACCCATACAGCATACGCTTTTTGATTGTCATTGTCTGATGATATCTGTGATGAGTATACAGAATTGAATGAACTAGTAGACTACACAGTTTTAGTTAAGACATATTTAAATATATATCTCAAAGTGTAGCTTACATTTCTCCAAGGCAGATCTCGTTTATTTTTGTCATACCATGACAATAAGGATTTTCTAGCAACTTCAATTTCAGCATCTTGGAATTCATGAACACTATTACTATTACCACTGTCATTTAGGAATGGGGGATTTTTTTTAGGCTTCAAATTAGGCTTATCATCTGTATGAAGATTATTAATAAAGAAAGTATTAGTATATTTGTATAAATTTAAAAAACATAGTTTCTATATAATATTTTAAATGCCAATGTCATAATGCTTAATTTTTTTTAAGAATGGTAAAAAAAAAGTTTTCTTAAGGATTAATCAAACTCTTGAAAGAAAGATATTGGAAGCAATTTCACAAAAGTTTGAAGCTGGTCTATAAATGTATAGATTCTATATAGTTAATTATATTTTGATAGAATAACAAACCATTAGAACTCATCATAACTTGTTTTCTTTTTTTCATATTGGATCTTGCCAAATGTCTTGAATGTAAATACCTTTGAAGACAGTCTAATTTCAAAATAATTTATAATTTTAGGTTCTACAAGATTTCTAATTAATTAGATTTAGGTACTATATATATAATATATTATATATATATATATATTAATATATATATTTTTTTTTCATCACATACAAGTTGAAAGTCTAAATTAGACTATATATAAAACTATAACTATAACTATATATATATATATATAATTTGTCCATCATGGTTCGATGATGACCACTCTTGTCATCCAGGAGGCTGAGGGAATTTGCACTGGTGTTTAATGCCTCCTCATGTGGCTGGTGAGACCTATATTAGGCTATATGAGCCTGGAATGTTGGGCTGCACACTGGGCAGGTTATTCCAGCTGGAGCTAGTGTCATTGGCCTTGCTTTTCTTCTCTGGCATTTTTCTTCTGCCAGTGTTGTTCTCTTTTCCTCAGAAACCTGTGCACCAGTCTTCACAGCAAGACGCCATGATGCTCTGTCATGTGCCTCTGTCTCCCAGGTGGTTGGGTCCATGCTGAACACCTTCAGAGAAGCTTTGAGAGTGTCCCTGAAGCGCTTTAATTCTTTGATCACATTGCAAGCACTTTCCTTCGCTTAGTTGGACATATAAGTCATTTAGGGATGCGGTTGTTTCCCATTCTGCAGATGTGTCCTGCCCAATGCAGCTGAGACTGTATCAGGATTGTGTGGATGCTTTGCAGACCCGCTCTCCGAAGGACTTCAGTATCTGGTATTTTGTCTTGCCACTTAACATTCAGTATTTTTCTTAGACATGTCATGTGGAAGTGATTCAGTTTCTTTGCATATTTTCTGTACACTGTCCATGTTTCTGAGGCATAGAGCAATGTAGGGAGGATGACGGCTTGATAGATACCTAGCTTTGTACTTGTGGTGATACCACATCTGTTCCAGATGAGGATAGTTCCTCTCATCATAGGTGCATGGAATGAGGCTATATAAAGGCCCTAACCCTCACCCTGCCCTGGCTGATGATTGAATATTGATGTCAACTACTGACTAGTCTTAGTCTTGAAATCTCTAGATATAGAGAGTCTATATAATAATTATATAATATTTTTATGTATAGTAATAATAATATAGTAGATTTAAGATTATAGACTATAAACTATATATTATAGTTGATCTATTCTATACTCATATATGATATAGAGTAATTAGTAATTACGCCTTTACGGCATTCTAGAAAAAGGATCGAAGTCAGTTTTCAAACAATTGAATTAGCTGTGAATCAATGTTAGCTGCATATAAATATAAATAATATAGGTCTAGTAATAATGGGGTAGATGTGTTCCAAATTTCAAGCTTCATTCTATTACGGTTATAAAGTTATGATGAGATAAAAAGACGAAAATTCATTATTTCGATCACAGATTTTTTGATATTTTCTATCTAGATTCTAGATCTATGTCTATACAGTCTATAGTTATAGTCCATTTAAAATTTTCAACACATAAATTGATAAAAATAAAACCGCATATAACTTTACTATAACATATATCATATAAAGATAAATTTGGTATCGTTGTAAATGTAATCCTGGTCCAGCAAGCTCTACTATAAGCCTACTAAGTATAATATAATAAACTAGTCGTGTCTAGATAATTAGTAGATAGATCTAGTATTCTAGTTAATCTAGGCAATCTAGCTTATCATTATTTTTTTATGACATATCATCATTATTATGATGATGATCATATGTTGTCTATTATATTATTATTAATATAACTATGAAAAAATATAATTAGATTAGAATATTAGATATACAGAATTATAGATCTAATTCTAATCTAGATTCTGGTTCTAAAAATAGATCTAGTATAGATCATAATAGATGTAGTCAGTATAATGAGTATAGTAATACTATAGACAAAAAAGACATGATAGTACTACAACTAGTGAGTCTAATGTTAAATAATATTTATATTAGTCAGTGCCTTGGAAGCAGCATCTCGGAGATCTCCAGTTTTGAAAATTTGATAAGTAAGCCTAGCAATCAACACCAACATGGCTACTAGTACATCGCCAACCATACTGTATCTTAATGAAACGTACAAAAAGAAAATTAAATGCTCAGAAAAGGTGATTTAAAGACATTAAAGTGCTTACGGGGCTATTAAATAAACTATAAATATAGATCTAATGCCATTAATGGGGAAGGAAGCTTGTTATGTTAGCATTTGTTACTTTGTAGAGTTTTAGATCCTCAGTTCCCATATCATATGATCAACACTACAACTACAACAGTACAACACTGAGTACAACAGATCATAATCATGATCTGATCATAATATTAATAAATTAATTTAATTAATTAAATTTATTAATTAATATGATTATTAATTTTATTTTAATTTATATGAATACGATGATAATAATCATTATCACATGATATGATTATGATCTGATGATCATAATGATTATGATGATAATAATGAGTCATGTCAATGTCATGATGATCATGACGTTCATGATAATATTAATAATAATATTAATTATCTACTAATACTATGACTATGTGACACTATGTCTTATAATTATATAGATCTATAATCTTATTTTTTAAGTCTTAGACTTAAATTTAGTCTTACACTTACAGTACAGTCTTAGTGTTAGTCATCTACTACCCTTTCAGGCTGATGATCTACTTACTACTTAATACTACATCTATAAATTAGTGCCATTAGAGCATGGAATGGTTTACCTGAGCTAGCCAGGAAAACCAGTGACTTGGCAGAATTTAAGTCACTGGTAAATATGCATGACTGAATGCATGACGCGTAGGACGTTCATCTTCTTTTTTGAAGTAACGTCTGTATTATATAAGATAAGATAAGAAGATAAATATGGTATAAATATAAATAGTATTTAATATAATTAGGTATGTCAAATGACATAACAACAATGCATTGCGGCACGGAATAAACATTAGATCTGCTTAATGGAGTCCTAGCGATGCTAGCCTATTGAAATTGCATATATGTTTTATTTTTATGCACTATTTAGCACAAAATAAAAAAATGTGTTGTTTTAATTTTGAATGCATACTTTACATAAATTATTTTTCTACACTTCAGTTTTTATTTCATGAAAATTGTTGGTTGATTTTTTTTTCTTTTAATTTTTTTGTAAAATCTCTTACCGGGTCTAGACCTAACATGAAAATCAATGGCGATGAATCGCGATTAGCTGGGTCTATCTCAGATTATAAGAAAACTAAAAGTGTTGATTTTTAAAACTTTTAAAATCTGACAGATCATGCATATATCTGCATGTAGAGCTAAAAAAGTAATTATTTTTAGCGGCCCCCGAAAGGGGAAAAGACGCTATTAGTTTTGTGTGGCCTGTCTGTCCGTCTGTCTGTCTGTCTGTCTGTCTGTCTGTCTGTCTGTCTGTCTGTCCGTCCGTCCGTCCGTCCCGTTTAGTGCTCAGAAAGTAGAAGAGAAAATCAAAATCTGACATCACGATAATATAGAGCATTCAAAGTTCTGATGCAACGGCTACTTTTTTTTTTCTAAAAGCTCAAAATCTAATTTTTAAAAATATTTTATGCAAACAGTATTTAAAGAGAAAAAACCTAATTAGTATGCAATATAAATGAAACCTACTTTAAGACAATTAATAATGTAATATACTGCATAAGTTTTCACATTTTTTATAGTTCCAACATACGAGTAACATACCAGTATTTACTCGTGAAGTTATCAACTCATAAAAGAGGTGTGGCAGTTGCCTTGAACATCGGCTTTACAAGGCTAACGTTGAGAGATCAAAGCACGGAAGATGTATATTTTGACCGCTGGGGCACTAAATAAGATCTGTTGTTTATCTTTGATATAATTTTTTTAAATGAACTTTTAGCAGCGACAAAGAGAGTTTGTGTGATACACAAACTCAGAGGCGGCCCCTGTTAAGAGATCAAAGCACGGAAGATGTATATTTCTGTCGTTTATCTTTGATATAATTTTTTTTTAAATGAACTTTTAGCAGCGACAAAGAGAGTTTGTGTGATACATAAACTCAGAGGCGGCCCCCGTTGAGAGATCAAAGCACGGAAGATATATATTTCTGTCGTTTATCTTTGATATAATTTTTTAAATGAACTTTTAGCAGCGACAAAGAGAGTTTGTGTATCACACAAACTCTCTTTGTAATCTTGTTTGTTAAAATCTTTTTAAAAATCACTTTCTTTTAAGGTTAACTGGGATCGTTTTTGGCGGCCATTTTTATTACCACTGGCCATTTTCATTACCACCGGGAATTGTCTATTCTAACCCAGCTGGCAATAGACAATAAAAAAAATATATATAAAAGAGCTTTAAAAAAAAAGATTTTCAAGCCCAATATAATTAAATAACAATATATAGGCTACTTATGTACTGTGTACATGTGGATCCGTACAACAGTTTAAGAGATTTTTTGATCGGTCAGTCAGTGGTATTTTGCATTTTTAATAAGAGATTAGATTCTACCTAAGTTTATCAGTTTGAAAAATCTGTAACTTTTGTTGAGCTAAAATTGAGT
The DNA here is from genome assembly GCA_021533235.1 of Biomphalaria straminea. Taxonomy (NCBI): domain Eukaryota; kingdom Metazoa; phylum Mollusca; class Gastropoda; family Planorbidae; genus Biomphalaria; species Biomphalaria straminea. The sequence goes on along the minus strand of JADKLZ010000130.1, from coordinate 26,715,807 downwards.
GTTCTTCACTTTATATTCCACAGGGACCATCATTGAAAGTAAATGATGGGAAAAGTATATCAGGAATTTCTAGTATAGCTAAATACCTGCAAAGAACACAACCTGAATTTCAAGGTAAAAAGATATATAGTTTAGTTTACACTGTTTTGTGTATTTGCAAAGTATCATCTAAAAAAACTGCTTGTAGTTAAAAGCTCTCTACACATACTTTTTTTTACAAGCCCCAAAATTTGTTTTACTTATACCACTTAATTCTCTTATTTGTACTGGTTAAAATTTCATAACAAATTTTCCATACAGGCACAAGGTTTCCAGATGCTGATCCATAATATGTTTCAATACTTCTTTCAGCCTAATACTGAGGAAAAACGTATATTGTCATCTGACAATGGCAATGTTTCTCAACCTTTTACGTGTAATTTCCATTTGGACCTTTTGCGAGTTAGGGGTCGGGGAGGGGAGGCTTTAAGCTAATAGAGCAGAGCTCTAGTACCAAGTAATTTCCTGCATTCTGAACTGCACTTCCTTCGGCATGTGTAACTCACATATCTGTATTGAACTCAATTGTCATATTGAAATGAAAGAAAAAAATTATCACCATTCAACCTTTCTTATTTTTCTTCGTTCTCATTTTTATGTTGGAGCGTCCAGATGACTAGATCAATAAATGAGATGAACTGCGCAGTGGTTTCCAAATTAGGGAGCTCTCCATATAGTTTTCTTTCTATTGTGGTGTTTTGGGGCCAATGTCTTGTACAGGCCTCTAGGTAAAGAGAGCAGTTTTGGAGGACATGGTCAGCATTTTCTGGTGACACTTCACATAGGCAGATTTCACTGGTTCCAATTTTGAGCTTCCAGTACATGTGTTGTCTTATTCTGTTGTCCTGAGTCAAAAGATTAGATGTTGATCTTGTCGGGATAACTTATAATGGGCATCATCTTTCTTGTGATTTGGATGAGAGCTTGTCCATTTCTCATTTATTTTATTTACTATTAGTTTCTTCATTTCTTCTGGATAGAGTGCAATGTTTAATTGTGAGTTTGTACTTCCACTCTTTGCGAGTGTGTCAGACTTAATTCCTTCTACTTCTATATGTGCTGGTATCTATTGAATAACATTTTTTCTGTTGTTGTTGAGCTTTGTTAGTGCTATCCTGAGTCTTTTTATATAGGAGGACTCAGAGTTTTCCAAGCTTTGGAGGGTTATTTTGGATTGGTTAGAAAGACAATCTGACTGTGTGGGATACTTGGATAATTAGCTAGCATGGTAGCAGCTAGTTCTAGTGCTTCCCTTTCTGCTCTGTGGCTGTCAAAAAGCTCTCCAGTTTTCTAGTGTTCTCCATCGGACCATTTGATGAGTATTCCAGCTCCTCCATTTGTGGTGGCTTTATGCTAGGTTAATGAGTCTGTAGAAAACAGTTCACTATTTCCTTGAGCTCTGTTGGAATGTAGTAAGATTTTTTTGTTAAATTTTCAATATGGTCTCTTATTTAGTAGGAAGAGAGCTTTTGTCCCAGGGTGGAGACTCATTATGATGTATCATGGATTCCAGAGTTATTTTTTTCAAGGTGTTGTTTCTTTTTTAGGTTTAGAGATTCCTGTAAGAAATTGGTCCTTTTGAAACGGTTTTGTGAAATTTTGTTTTGAGTGGGTGCCTCTCCAAGGTTTCCGATTTAGTGAATTGGGAAAGGATTTGTATTTCTCTTCTTTCATCCAGAGAGAATAGGGCAGCAATTTCCCCCATAGCTCTTATGGGTGTTGCTTTGATATCTCCTGCCATTATCCTTCGACCAATGTTTTGAACCTTGTCTATCTTTCTTAGGTTGGTTTGGGCTGCTGAGCCCCATGCTGTGGCACCATATTCTAGAACAGGTCTTACGTAACTGGTGTAGGTCTTTTTCAGGATGTTTTGATTAGCTCCCCAATCTGTGCCAGCTAATTTTTTCATGAGAGATAGTCTTTGGATGCCTTTACTCTGTGTTTTATCTATTTGGTTTTTCCAGGTTAATCTCGGGTCATAGGTGACTCCAAAATATGTAGGGCTGTCACACATTTTGTTCTAAAGTTTCCTTATCTAATGTTAATTTTATTGTTGGTTGCTTTGTTGACAGTCAGAAGATTGTATATGTTGTCTTTTTTGTGTTGATGGACATGCATCTTGTAATCGAAATTTTGGTGTTCCTACATATTCTTCTGTGCTAATAAGGCAAGGTCATCTGCATAAATGCTGCTTTTAACTTTTCTTGGTAGGTTTTGATTTAGATCATTTATGAATATAAGAAAAGTGTTGGGAAGAGGACTCCTCGTTGGGGGACATCATTTTTTATTCCCACTATGTGACTTCTTTGCCCTTGCATGCAAACTAAAGCTTTTTGATTATTTAGATATTCCTTTATCACCATTCAACCACTCTATATGAAATTTGAAGCTAGTATACAGCGGTTTTAAAATATGTTAAAATATCCAACTGCCGCCTTTGGGTCTCTAACTGCTTATTTGCAGCATCCTTATTTTTTTTTTCTTCATATGGTTGGCTGGTTAGGAACAGTTTTTTAGTTAAACTGTTATTAATTTTATTGACATGTCATGTAAATATTTGTTTCAGTAAATTTGTTGTTTTTCAGATTTATCATTAGAGGATCGCATGGTGTTTGAACAGTGGCTAGAATATAGAAACATAATTTCTAATTGTTCTGATGACATAGAGTCTCAAAAAATTGTGTTAAAGGTGAGTACTTCAAAGAAATTTTAACTGAAAAATGTGGTATCTATTTTGTTAGTATGAATTCATTGTTAATTGAATGGTCTTACTACTTTAACACTTTCACTTTTAACTGAAACTAATCTAGTGAGTTAATTTGAAACTGTAATGGGGTTAGGAAAAACTAATTATAAAACCCCAGGCCCTTTTCTAAATGTCAGCAACATCATTGTCACACTATGGTTAACTTATCACCATTGCTGAAATATTGGCTAGTTATGCTAACTGGATAGGACCCGCAAATTGCATATATCCTTAGATTGCATATTACTGATCTACTGGATTAAATGGTGAATGTTCCCATAACATTTTTTATATTTTGTTACAAAAATGAAAATAGAGTGTGAAAATGTAGACATATAAGTGCACTGTTGACCTGACATATTACTTACCGGTACTCATTTTCTTTTCTTTCATTGTAACACAAAAGTACAAATTATCAATATCTTTAGTGTAGAGAAAAAAGCATCAAAGAAACTTAAAAAAAAATGAAATAATTGTTTTGTTTTGCAATACATTTATAAAACCATTAATTTCTTGTTTTATTTCAGGAACTGAATGGTTATTTAAAAGACAAAGTGTATTTTGTAGCAGATAGATTCACTGTAGCTGATGTAATTATTTATCACAGTCTATATGAGATTTATGTAAGTTAACCCTTAACACTTGTAATCACAACAAATGTCCATAAGGATCAATAAAGCAGTCTTAGTTTTAGTCTTAAACATATTTTCATTGTTGAGTTTAAAGTAACTCAATTTTATTATTGTTGTTGCATATAAATCTTATCTGTGGTACATCTCAAGTTATTATGTTTTTCCTTTGCAAGTTCTCATGTTACTTAAGAGACTAACCATTGATGCACAATCATTGTAACACGTGGAGCATCAGTAATCACATGGTGCTCTTGCACTTTCACATTTTGTTCTGTGAACATGACTAAGCCAGACAGGGCATCTACATTAAAGTACATTTTGTTTTAACCATACAATACCAGTACAGATTTCCCCCTTCAACTATATTCTATTTATAGCCTATTGTCCTCATAAACTAATTTTATAAAATTAAGCTGAGTAATCTTACTCTTTAAAACCTTATGTTATCAATCTGTACTTTTATTATTTTTTCATCTTTTGTTTCTTTAGAAAAAAGTCACATTCCAAGACAAGGAAAATTACATCTACCTATCAAGGTGGTTCAATAATGTGAGTAATATCAAGACCCCAAAGTATTATAGACATCATTATAATTACATTTACTGAAAGAATGAAAAATCTTCATGCATTGTTAACAAAGCAGAAAAAGGAAAGTTAACAGTTTTACATATAAATATAAATCTAACATGTTTTTTTAATTTACTTTTTTTATCTGTACATATTTTTAATAAATTGTTGTTTTCTCTTGTAGATACAACAAGATAAAAGAACAAGACAGTCATTACCACAACTAAAATTTCTAAGGACACTTATTTATGATGGTTTTAATGGTCATTAGCTCTCCAGTTGTTGTTTTATTAGGATTTCAAACTATATTTTTAAAAAAATTATAAAAGGTTTTGAACTTTTTGTATTAGTAATTTTTTTTTAGGATGAATTATGATTAAAATAATGTAAGTAGTTTTATTATTGACTTAAAGCAATTTTTTGAGGTCTTTTTTTTTTTCTTCTTTTTTTTGTTATTGTGTGAAAGCAACATATTTAATCATAGTTGTTGATTACATAAGTAATAAAAATATTAAATATTTTGAAGCTCCCCAAAAATATAAATGATATTATCACTTTATTATGCTTAATATCATACAGAAACTTAATACAATGCCATTACAAATTGTAAAAAAAAAAAAATTGGATGAGCATGTTCAACAACATCTTTCTTTTTTTTTGTAATTACAAGTTTTATATTTAATTAACACTTAAAAAAAACAACATTTTAAAGCATAGGTATTTGCAAAATAAAAATCAGAATAAAAAAAAAATTGATCTTCACACAAACATAATATAAATAGCAATTTAATTAAAAATAAAATTTAAGAAAAAAGGTTGTTAAAGTTTTGCTGGAATGTGTTTATAAAGATCTATACTACTAATAAAAGGTTTTAAGGTTTTGGAACTCAACAACAATAATTTAAATAGTTTGAATGTCATTAAAATGTAGACTTCTTATATCTTAAAACTGACATGTTTGTTACTTTTGTTAAATTGTCTTCAAATGGTTACTAATAAAATAATTTTAAAAAATGAAGTATAAATATAAATTTTTTTAATTTAAACAAATGCCAATCGCTTATCTAAACTAACATAAAATTGCTTGTCTCATTACCATACCTAATTACTTATTTAAATACTTGTCATTTGAAAGAAATTATGTAAGAAAACACACAACTCATATTATTGCAGATTATTTGTGTCAGATAGATAAGTCGTCTTTAACTCTTACTTTAATGAAATGCAGTCTTGGTTTGTCTGTAGCAGTATTGAGATTACCATTGCTCAAAGTGTCTCTGTATTTCTTGTGCTGATATTCACTGTACACATCATGATCTAATGCTGTCAAAACTTTAACTTTAGAGTTTGTACCTGTCCTAACTTCATTATCAGCATTATAGATGTAATGGAATTTACTTGCTGTTTCATTATCTGGTACCTGTGATGAGCATCCCATGTATAATGGTTCTATTGCTACTTTTTCATGGGATTCTTCTGGCTCTGATTGAAAGTGAATGGATTGGTCTAGGAAGGATCTCATGGTGTATTGTTGAGATTCTGGGGGCAATGTTGTACTAGGGTTATCAAGGATAGATTCGTTCAAGGGAGATGTCCATGTTCCATCAAGTTTAAACCTGTCAAAATTATTAACCTTAGTATCTTTTGATAAGGCTGGTATTCTGTCTTGTTTCTCAGATGTACTGTTAACATTGTTGCTTTTTGAGATGATTGTTTCTGTAGGAGGTATTTTATTTCTTATAGTTCTTGTTTCCTTGGTCGTAGTACTATTATCTGTTTTCTCTAAAGCATAAACACTGCCATTATTTTCTACGTTACCATTCATCTTGCTGCTATACCTGTTCTTTTTTCCCAAAGAGGTTCTTGTAAATTGAGCTGAGTCATAACTGATTGATGTTACTAACTTCTTAATATCTAATTTGTCAGATTCAGGCTTTGTCTTTGGAGGGAATAAACTTTGGGGTAAAATACACTTTTTATCACATGATTTCACCGGATCATCATGGTTTGATTGGACTACTTTTGGCCTAACAACATTGTGTGTAGATTCTAATTCATACCAGTTCGTTTGTGAACTTTGATCTACACCCAGTTTTACACCCGACACTGGCTGTCTAGCCTCATTGAAATCTTGAGTTACATTCCACATGGGGGTGCTTTTTAGATTTGGCAAGGATTGGCCTACCAAAGAAAAGTCAACAGTAACATCAGAACTTTCATTGTCCTCAATGTGTAATGGGGAAGGACATCGGAATTTGTCTCGTGCATTAACACTTTTAGATCTGTTTAATCTCTTCAGCCTTTTTTTACCCGCAATAATGTTTTGTGTGAATTGGGATGGTGTTAGAAGAAGAGTTAATCCATCCAAATATTTGGTTGACGAAGGTGGTAGCATGTTTGTTCCCACAATACCCTCAGGGCTGAGATTTTCTTTGTTGGATTCCCTCTCTGGGATGTCATACGTTTTTTTTTGTCGTACTCCCTGCGCAACATTGTCATTTATTGAGAAGCTATTTAAAGGATTCAGACTGACAATTTTAAGACCTTCACTAAAATCAAATGATGTCATTTTTTTGTCTTCATTGGTGAACTCTTGTAGCATGATTCGCCCATTTCTAGGTGGCGGAAGATGCTCAACATTAGTGATAGATGGAAATCGGTTGGCGGTCTGATTAGAATTTTTTACCGTTCCATGGCCGGTTGCACTTTTATCAGATGTTGAGACAGAAGGAGATAATCCATATAACACATACGAAGCAATAGAATCTTCTAAGTCCACAGCACTGCAGTTGGAAATTTCATACTGACTTTTAATAGGTTTTATTAGTTTCTCGGATCTATTTTTCTGAATGAAAGATTGTCCACTATCTTTAGTTGCTACGTCATCACTCGATACCTTGGAAACTTCGTCACTATTGACACTGCCATAATGGGTTTTGCTCTCTAGTGAACTGCGCACAGATAGCATGTCGACACTTTTTGTTGTATCTTTTGCGGTGGGATGATTTAGGGATGTGCCACGCAAAGCATACGATGACAGTGAAGGGCTCTTTGACTTGACACGTATATCTGAAGTCAAAATAAACTGGCTACGCTCCCCTCTCTGCCATTTGTCAGAAGTTTCGGTGGAACTTAGAGACGACGTAGACTTTAAGTCTTCAACTTTCTGCCGCGTTCGAAAGTTATCTTTATTGTTGATGGAAATACTATGCAAACAATGTCCCAAGTCTCCATCCAATGCATGTCGAGATGATGATGGCGGAGACCTGTCACTTGTGAGAGACTTCATAAATGAAGCCGGCGCTGAAGCTGTGTTGGGTGGTGCAGGTGGTACTAGGGACGGCAAAGTACCTTCCCTGTGTGGCTCCGAAACTCTGTCATGTTCACTCGTTTGGCTCTCCGTAAAATTAACTTCTTTTGTCTTTTTTCTGTTGGTGCCACTTTCAGAGCTCGCGCATACTGCTACTGATCCTGAATTAGGAATAGGGTTAGCTAATGTCATTATATTGGATACTTCACAATTTACCGAAGCACATACATTGGCCACTGCAACTTGCCGAAGTGTTTCGCGTATAGTCAACATCCGATTAAAAATTGCACTATCACTAGAATTAAAACAGGATAAAAATTGACAAGTGTCGTGAACCACAACTGCTTCAAGATCAACCGTGCAATGAGTGTCAGATTCTACCCGTTTGAAATGTATACTCTTGTCTTTGACAGCGCCTAATGGGCGGAGCTTTTTGGTCCCATTATTTAACTGTTTAGCTTTTGACATTCTTTGTACGGGGAAATGGATTAAGGTGTTAAATTGTCCTCCAGTATAAAGGGGACGAAATCAACGTCAAGGAGTAGCTCGGCCTTTTTCTAATAGACTCTGAAACTCAGGTTTGTATTGAGAAGAAAAGAAACCATTGAAGAGAAGCGTTAGGACCGTTTACAAATAACGTTAACTGGGAACATTAGCGATAACTTTGTGTGGGTCCTTAGCTTAAAAAATACTATCGATTCACAATTCTCTTTTAAAACGTTGGTAATATTTGTATAACATGGCGTGAATATTGACAGATAATAATAAGAAAAAAAAAGTTGTTTAATTACACTTGAGTTGAAAAAAAAAACATGTACAGCAGGGTTAATCTTTCAGACAACAAAGCTATAAAGAGTTTGGGTACAGATAAGCTGTGGATAGATTCAATGCAGTTTGTTATCTAGTGAGGGCTTTACTTAAACTACTGCCTTCAACTAGCCTTTTGAATCACGTTCCTCTCTTTATCTTTCCATGACTCTAGTTTTAGGCCTACTTCAAGTAGCAGAAATGAATATTAATGACCCCCATACAAATAACTCTGTTATATCAACAACTTTTAATGTTGATTGATCGTAAGAAGCAGGCTGTCAGACCTATTAGTTAGACGTCATTAAACTTCAAATCAAATGTACAACAGTTTTAATGTTTAAAACTTAAAACAAAAAGAATTTGCTGACACACAACGTGATAATTTCACAACATTTATAACCTAAAATTTGAACGAATGAAAATATGTGGAACTTGACTTGAATTCACAATCAATCAAGTAATCTGTGGAGTTAAAAAAAATACGCATGAGACCATACCAATCTTTTTAAAATGTTATAGAATTTTCCAAATAAATGTGTTTCAATATCCGACAACCTTCAGTTCACTTCAATGTAATGGGTTCCACATTTGACCCATTTACTGACCAAAAGGCGTAGTGGAAATATAAACTAACTAAACATTGTGTGTTTCCACAAGACTCCACAGTCACAATGGTGTTTTTTTTTTCGTTTTCTTTTTCAGGAAGGTATACTGTTAGCATTTATGCCAGCTCGGACTTTAAAGAGCATTGTAACCTACATTGTAACTTTATCATGCTAGTCACAAAGTGAAAGGTTTAGTTGAATGGAGTCATCGAGAGGCCAAATTCTTACACAATATTGATTTATTTTAGAATTATCGACAGGAATCGATCGCTGACGTCACATAAAGACATTACTTACTATCAAGCGAACTTGATAATAAAGACCTCTATGTTACAGAGAAAATCTTATCCAAAAGAGAAAACGAATAGTGACATTTCTTTTTATGTTTTCTTTTTAATTCCTCATTTCTCCCCTCCCTCATCTTTTTAAAACAATTTTGTTTAGACCCTTCACTTTTTTTTTGTTTTTTAGCGGCCCCCGTAAGGGGAAAAAGCCGCTATTAGGTTTGTGCAAAATGTCCGTCTGTCCGTCTGTCCGTCTGTCCGTCTGTCACACTCAGGGCGCCGAAACTAGAAGAGATACGAAAAATATTTTTTCACCATTAAATGCGGCTTGAAAAGTTTAGGTGCAACGGCTACTTTTAGTTTTCTAAAAGCAAACCGTTTAATTTATAAAAATTATTTTGCAAGCGATTTTTTAACAATAAAACACCAATTGTGAAGCAATTACGTAAATCTAAGGGAGGAAATGTTACTATATGAAATGATCTTGGCGTGTAGATATCACGCACATTTTTTAAAATGACTTTCTGTCTGTCTGTCCGTCTGTCCGTCTGTCAGACTCAGAGCGCCAAAACTAGAAGAGATACGAAAAATATTATTTTACCATTAAATGCGGCTTGAAAAGTTTAGGTGCAACGGCTACTTTTAGTTTTCTAAAAGCAAACCGTTTAATTTATAAAATTAATTATGCAAGCGATTTTTTAATAACAAAACACCAATTCTAAAATAATTACGTAAATGTAAGGGGGGAAATGTTACTATAAGAAATACGTAAGGCATGTAGATATCACGCACATTTTTTAAAATGATTTTTTAGCAGCGGCTTTCGTGTACTAGCGTAAAGCCCGGAAATGTCATGATTCTAAACTAATTTCTTAAATTTAAAAAAAAATTAGATTTTTAAAAAAAAAATTGTTTAATACCCCCATTAGAATGTTACTAGCATATTTTTGTGCGTTTTGTCTGTTGGTGGTTCTGTCCGTCACGGTTAGAAAAAAACACTAAAGGCTTTTGAAAATATGATTTAACCTTTACTGTTCTTTCAGAAATATCGCGATAGTTTAAGGATGGGAGCATACAGGAATTGAGCCAGGGACTTAGAAGGAACATCCAAAACATCTTGCGAATAGGCGGATTTGACAGGGATCCGACTCCGACGGGGGCCGCCTCTGAGTTTGTGTATTACACAAACTCTCTTTGTAATCTTGTTATGTGTAGTGTGATGTCGGGAACACAACAACGAGAGCAAGCGATGGCTATCATGGTTTATAAGCATTCTAGATGAATTGATGTCCAATTGAAAGGGAGGGGGAGAAGTTATATTTAATATACACCTGATACTTTTTACCGTCAGTATTTTCAAGCGAATAAATTTATTGAAACTAAATGATTAATATTCCACTTTTAATTAGTATGAGAAACAAAACCAAACGTAGCTTTTGGAACTAAGAGAGCATTGATATGCAACATCACATTTAGTGTAATTTATAGCTCCTCTTAAGGAGGCGCGGTTTTAAAGCGCTTGGCTTACGAACCGGAAGGTCCCTGGTTCGAATCCTGGTGAAGACTGGGATTTTTAATTTCGGTATCTTTAAAGTGCCCCCGAGACTTCACAGCTCTAATCATCATGCTGGCCACATGACACCCTCGTTAAGTTTGAGCTACAGAAACAAACGACATTTACATCATCTGTCCTACAGACCCTTTCAGAAAGGGGATCGTTTAATTTACAAATTTTCGCCATTATAAAAAATAAAATAAACTCAAGCTGCGTAACAACGATGTGAAAATGTCTGACAATGCATGGCCTAACACAAAAAATGCAATATTCGTTCGTTTCTAACATAATAATTATAATAATAATAATACTGGAAAGAGGTCCAATCTGCCCTTTTATCCATTTTCCTTCTTCCCCATTTGGAGTTTGTGTGTTCACGGCTCTCTAGTGCTGAGCGAGTACACTTAGCAAGTTCACTAACTCTCTACTCATTTGAATGGATGTTTCAGTTCCCTGACGTTCTAACATCGCACGACACTGATGCTTAGTATTATAATGAGCGTAAGCCGGCTGGCTTATCAATCACTGCCATAACATTGGAAAGCATGAAGTCGAGAAAAACACATTGATTAGAAATATCAATTACTCAATGCTGATATAAGCCTAGAGGCAGTTGATTGATTTAATCTATCTGCAGAACTACTGGCTAAAGTAGCATTGGCTACATTTTTGTACTGGAGTATTTTCAAACATTTTCAAGACATGAGTAGGCCTACATATTGAATGTTAAAAATGAGTGTTTAATCAATTTATTTTTTGTCTGTTTAAACTATTCATTTTTTTTTATATTGTTACCATGATATAAACTTTTTTTTCTAACAATGTATGCATATTTATTCAAAATGTATGTGTCTATAAATGAACGTAGTTAATATAATATGCATTTAAATAAAGATTTGATTAAATATATTATACAAGACATAAGAGATGAAGCGGTAGGCCCTATTAAGAATATACTTTAAGAAATCAATTATTGGATTACAGTAATCAAAGATATATTGTAACATACAATGGCTGATGATTGAAATAGTTATACAAGTTTATAACTTCTTTTCCCCCTTTTAGACGTACGAAGCCAGAAGTTTGATAATGGTGAGAGAACCTAAAAAGGATGAATAGGCCAATCAACGTTTAGGTAAGTTGATGCTATAATCACATATCCTCGACACAAATCATGTTGTGGCATAACCAAAAACAACCAAAAGAATATTGTAGAAATTAATTTAGAATGAGATAGATAATCAAGCATTCGATACAATACAAAGAAATATAGCTATAAGCATGTAAAAAACAAAAATCCTTTTTATAAAAAAACATAACATATTTAAGGAGAAGAATTCTTTTCTTAACACTATGTCAATAATTTAGAAGTTATTTTCCTTATTTGATATCAAACAGAATAATTACTTTCCAATGATGAATTAACTAGTTGGTGAATTCATCGATTCATGTTTTATTTGCTACAAGTACACTATCTTTTCCTTGGCACATTCTACAAAAGAGCTCACAGCTCAGGAGCATAAAGCTGGCTAGAAGAAGAATTTCGTACAATATCAAGATCTACTTGCTGAAATTAAAATTTTATAACGAGACAAAACCCTACAGATAAGCCACATCTGTGATACTGAAGGATTTATTTTCCTTGTTGGTATCAAACAAAATAATGAATTACCAGTAATTAATTCACTAGTTAGTTAATTGTATAAATTTATTCTTGTCCATACCAATGAATAATTGTGCAAAATTTCAATTTGATCCTACAATGGGTGTGTGAGAAATAATGTGTAAAAAATTTTTACCACAGTGACAGAGTTGATATAAGTTACATCATTGATTAAAACTAGAAAGAAACTGTAGTCTTTTCGACAAAACAAAGAGATAGTATATATTACAGAGTCAACTGTTGTTCAGTCCACATAGCCAACAATAGACAAGTCGATTAAGGGATCAACTGTGTGGAATTTTTGTAGAAATATACATTTAATATAAATCCATCTGATCACGAAATCACAGTGACTGTAGTAGATCAATAGGTAGGTTCTTCTGCGCTTTTACAATCGATAGGCTTCATACTAGAGTCTATAGTATGTTAAGGCTTCTATGAACAGTTTTGATCCTCTTTCCTTTTTCTCCCTTTTCCTCAGCTTTCAAATATTTATTTTTTTAACGCAATCATTTCATACAATAAATGAACATTTGAAAATCGAATGTATTTAAAAAGAGATAGTGTCGTTAGGATAATTAAAATGACAGTAAACTTGAGCGTTTCATTGTAATGTATGTAGTTTAGAAAAGTAGAAATCGTGTCAAATTAGGTTACAAATGATCACCTGCAGCAAATGCCCGGTGACTTGGTACCCAAATAGGACGATAGGGCTTCCTGAAGGGTCTCATGAATGTATTGAATTGTTAAAGGTTTTATAATAGTACTTGTAAAAGGGGCCCTCTTGTTTAAATAAAATCTTTTACAGACACTACAGTGTAATACTAATTTAATCTAACACATTTTCCGAAATAAATGTAATAGCCTAAAGCCGTAGACTGTTGCTTTTAGTAGGCTTCATCCTTTTAGGATCTACACACTTGGTGATTAAAAAGCAGCATAAGGCCTATTTTCTTCATTGTATGCTTGCGTTCAGTTATCGATACATTATCAAACTTAACATAATGATTTTAAGGACAGGTAGACCTAGAATTGGTTGTCCATGACATTATATAAAATGTGTGGGCCGAATTGTATTGAAATGCCCGGGCCGATCTTAACATACAGTACGCCTCTGACCACCTCCTATGGAGTCCCTAGAAGAGTACATATGTAAACACTATCTTAACATAAGTCCGCCTCTGACCACCTCCTATAGAGTCCCCTAGAAGAGTACACGTGTAAACACTATCTTAACGAATAAAAACAACATAATGTCTAGGTGTATGTCTGCGAAGTAAGACAGCCTAAAACATTGATCGTAATAAAAAAAAAATTTGGACAATTTTATTATTCCTCTTATACACTTTACTCGTAAACAAATATAAAAAGCCATTAAAATGACTTTCTTCGTGGAGAGGTTGTCAAATATATGGATATTGATTTTTTGTTAGCCCTATTTTTCCTTGCTAACCTTTCACTGTAATGTACATAAGTAGGCCCTATTGTTACTAAAGTGGAACCCCCCCCTCCTTACTTTGTTAACCTGCAGAGGCTACTAAAGTGGAACACCCTTCCTTGACTTTGTTTACTTGCACAGGCTACACCTATTCACTTTGAAGTCATATTTCATTCACAGCAAACGTTCTCAATTCTTTTTAGTCCATTATCAATTAATATTTCATCTTAGACTTTTAGACAATGTTTTTTTTCTGTTTTTATACCAAGTAACTTTTGTTAACAAAAAAAATGTGCACTTACATCACTAGTAAGAAGGCACGGCGGCTGAGCGGTAAAGCGCTTGGCTTTTGAGCCGAGGTCCCGGGTTCGAATCTTGGTAAAGACTGGTATTTTTATTTCGGGATCTCTGGGCACCTGTAAGTCCACCCAGCTCTAATGGGCACCTGACATTAGTTGGGGAAAGTAAAGGCGGTTGCTGGCCACATGACACCCTTTTTAACCGTGGGCCACAGAAACAGATGACCTTTATATTATCTGGCCTATAAAGATCGCAAGGTCTGAACGGGGAACTTTACTTTTGGTAATGAAGAAAACTATACTTGAAAAATATTGATAAAGAACGATTGAAGAAGCAGTTAAAAAATAATAGAAGTAAAAAGAAACTATAACAAGCAAAATATTTTAAAATCTTTAAAAAAAAAATCTCCTCTAAGGAGAACTTCGTACCTACAACTATATTTCTCTTATTTATAGGCTATATATATATATTGTGTATCATTTTAAGTATGACTACCGATCGGAGCGAGAAGTTACAACGAATTTTTGGTATTTTTGTTTCTTCAAAGGTGCACAGTCTGATTATTTTCCTATATGATTCCGACACAAATCTAGAGAGGTTGGTTGATCAACGAATAATTTTTATTTGTTTGACTTTACAGGTAGGCCTAATTCAGCACATCAAGGCTATATGTCTATACCTAGTTTAAAATGGATCCAATATTTGGCTTGCCATGTATCACGGAGTCCAAAGCCATGGACTCGGCCCGAACTCGAAATCAATGTCAGGAGAAAAAACTGGCTGAGAAATTTTACGAATTAGATTTAGATAGGAAATCAAGGTAAAATAGTACCTTCATATCATATAGAGATTATACAAATACATATAGGCTGGTCCAATAATAAGTGGATAGTAAATAAAAACATATATTTTTATTCATGTATATAAGTATATTTACTAATACATTTATTTCAATGAAATCATCATTGTATTGTGAACAATTCTAGGCTACAAAAGCACTATTAAATCTTGGGAACGCAGATGCACTGTTTTCCATTACAATTTAAACAGCCTTGAAGTCTGACCGCGAAAAAATATTTTTTTCAAATCACAGACAAAGTTAAAAGTAACATAATTGTAATAATACAAGACTGATACGTAACCCTTATTAACTAACACCTATAATCACATGACAGTCTACATACTTTTGGACCACCAAGTATATACGCTATATAGGCTATATATATATATATATATATATATATATATATATATATAGATATAGATATAGATATATATAGATATATTTAGATAGATAGATATAGACTAAAAAGAATAGAAATAAAACTAAATGACACTTTGGCACCTAATTAGGTTAAACATGTAGTTTCCTTTTATATTGCTACAATTTTTCCTAATTATTTCAAAAATAGATCTTGCAAAATATTAACAAAGAAAACGGCTGTAGAAGATTTCAAGACAAGCATTGAGCTATCCCCGCCTAGGCTACGCACTTTGCCAATGGGACTTTCACGTGAAGAGAAAGAGCAGTACAAACAGCTACTTCGTAATTCCAGCGGCGTTAGTATGACATTGTCTGAACTGGACAGAAAACTGGCGGACAGAAAATACAGAACCATTCAGAGTGTGCCGAAATCTAAGGCTCATCAGGAGGCCAGTGCAGCACAAAATGAAGACAGCTATGAACATTTAGTGGATGTGGGAAATTGGAACTCTTGTCTTACAATAAACCGCCAGAAGCATGCGGCAAGAAACGCTTGGAGTAGAGCAACATCAGAAGATATAAAGTTTAAACGAGATGATACAGTCAAATCTAAAACGCCGACTTTATCCGCCAAAATATCCCACCACTCTAGTAAAAATTAATTTTTTTGTGAGCTCAAGACTTTGTGGCATAAGACAACAAAAGGAGAAATGGTTTTTATCACATTGTAAGTTCAAGAAGTGGACGATGTGCAAGTGATCAGAAGATATTGTCAATACATTTTCACATATGTAGCTCTAACACAAAACTCATTTTTAAATTCACTTTGGCTACCATTGTAATCGTGTTGCTGTTGTTGTTTTCTCTAATAATAATATTTGATGGGATTATATTTACATATGATGTGAATGGTATAGTCTATTTCAAAACACATCTTTATTCGTTCCAATATTATAATTTGACTTTTGAAATAGTTTAATGGGTCCCCTAGAAAGAGTGCATATGTAAACACTATCTTAACATTCAGTCCACCTCTGACCATCTCCTATAGAGTCCCCTAGAAAGAGTACATATGTAAACACTATCTTTACGAATAAAAACAACACAATGTCTACGTGTATGTCTGCGAAGTAAGACAGCCTAAAAAATTGATCGAAATAAAAAAATTTGGACAATTTTATTATTCCTCTTATACACTTTGTTGTGCTGTGCACAACAGAGCAAATCCTAAACCTCAGAATACTCTGTGAAAAATATCTCCAACACCAAGAGAATCTTTTCCATGTCTTTATTGATTTCAAGAAAGCTTTCGATCGAGTATGACACGGGGCACTCTGGGCGACGATGGAAAAATATAACATTAATACAAACATAACCAAAGTTATCCAGAACCTATACAAGGATGCCACCATTTCGGTGTACTTCAACAACAATATTGGGGAATGGTTCAAAACCACAGTTGGAGTGAGACAAGGCTGTCTCCTCTCGCCAACACTCTTTAATAACTTCCTTAAAGAATAATGGGAGATGCTCTCGAAGGATTTGAAGGTACTGTAAGCATTGGAGGAAGAAAAGTTACAAACTTGCGCTTCGCAGATGACATTGATGGCCTAGCAGGGACAGAAGACGAACTAGCCGACCTAGTGATGCGCATTGACAAGACGTCAGCAGCTTATGGCATGCAAATAAATGCATAAAAAAAACCAAATTATGACCAATAGCCAACAGGGCTTTACAAAGGCCATCAGTATTGGAGGCGAAAAGCTAACTAGCGTTAGCAGCTTTAAATACCTCGGAGCTATTGTCTCGGATGAGGGAACAAAGCCCGAATTAATGGTCCGAATAGCACAGTCCACAGCAGCCCTTTCTAAACTTAAGCTAATATGGAAAGACAAAGGCTTAGCCCTCGGCACCAAAATCAGACTGATGCGCTCCCTGGTCATGGCCAAATTTCTATATGCTTGTGAGTCTTGGGCGCTGACTGCAGAGCTAGAGAGGAGGATCCTAGCAATGGAAATGAGATGCTACAGAAGGATCCTAGGCATCACATTTAAAGACCGCATCACAAATCATGAGATAAGAGACAGGGTTACTGCAGCGATCGGACCCCATGATGACCTGCTAACTACTGTGAAGAAACGAAAGCTTAAAATGTATGGCCATGTAACAAGATCGTCGGGACTCGCAAAGACCTTCCTCCAGGGAACAGTACCAGGAAAAAGAAGAAGAGGCAGACAGAGAAAGCGGTGGGAAGATAACATCAAAGAATGGACAGGCCTACCATTGAAAGAGGTTTTAAACAGGGCAAAGGATAGAGAGGAACGGAGAAAGATGGTCTACGAGTCTTGCTTGGTGCCCCAACGGTCCACCAGACTAAGGGATAGGTAACAGGTAGGTAATACACTTTACTCGTAAACAAATATAAAAAGCTATTAAAATGACTTTCTTCGTGGAGAGGTTGTCAAATATATGGATATTGATTTTTTGTTAGCCCTATTATTCCTTACTAACCTTCCGCTCTAATGTAATGTGAAGAAACAAATTCTTAGGATTTGGCACTAATAAAAGCATTATGTCATTATTGGTAATACAAAGCCTTACTCTTTATTGCTATTGAATTAGAAATATTGCACTTAATGTTAAAATCAAATGTTACGCATTACAAGCCAAACGAACAAATACAACGCTTTCAAAGTTTAGATCTACACCATTATGAGTCAAGGCAAATAATGCATGTGATATTCAAATCATTGTTATACTTCTCAGTGGCGTCACTAGGCAGGTGCGGGGGGTGCGGCCCGCACCGGGTGACACCCACAAGGGGGTGACACCCAAGTTGGAAAAATGCACTTTTCTTAAATGCAACTTTTAAAAAAATGCCTGCCTCGAATTTCACTCACAGTTTAGTATCAACATGTCCCAACCCTTCGTAATTTAATTCTTTTTGACTTTATTAAATGTTTTCGACGCCAGGAGAAAGAGTTCAGCTCAGAAATGTAAAAAAAAAAAAAATTGGCGCACGGGGCTTCGCCCGGACAACTTCCAATGAATTTATGTCACTCCCACAAACATCTTATATGGCCAGTTGAGAGGTGAACGTAGCATTTGTTGTTGTAATGTGTTAAAAAACACACATGCTTAAGTCTCTAGCACGCCATGCAACGCATAAGGTTGCAAGCTTTCTCTAGGGAAATCAGTCTAAGGCGACTTTCAAAGGCACTTCTGTTTGAGGCTTTCATGTTAAGGCTGACTTTAGTAAACGTGTTTCATCTCGTCTCATGATATGTCTCACAAATGTCAATTTAACGTTCAGTCGCCACTTCCCTTGGCGAATGCCTGCATGTTTACGAAAAGATTTCTCTATTGGTAAAATTATCTCTGGAGGATTTGTAGGATCCTTCTCAGCCATCACTACTTAGCCTCTTTTCAACCTTCCAGGTCTTGAAGCGTAGATGACCATTGGGACAATGATTGTATTGAGTAGGTGGATTTTAATATCCAGGTTAATTGATGTGTTTGTTCAGATAGGCCGTACTTATTGAAAGACGGCTCTTGCTTTCCAATCCGACAAGCAACACCATGATATGCATCACCATCACTTGAGATATCTTTGCCTAAATAGATTAACTTTACTATTTGTTCAAGATCTGTATGACCAATGTTGATCGAGAACTGTATAACCTGCACCCTATATGTATAACTTTGACGGCGTCTTTATCCGTCATCTCGTGTATACATTTAATTGTATTTTGAAGTAATACTATGTTGCCTGCAAAATCCAAATCGGTTTGGTTTAGCCATGGGAACCCGAATGCAGCCTGTTTAATAACATCGTCGGTGGCTACAAGAAAGAAAGAAATTAGGTTAAGATGCACCCTAATCTCATATCCGTATCGATGTTGAAGGATTCCAACGTCTGTCAGACAACAGCTTGATTTGCTTTAGGCATGTCGCTGTATCTGGACAAATTGTTGCAAGATGTCTTGTTTTCTTTCTATTTTCCAGAGTGATTCCGATGGATGCTATCAAACTTTTTATTTTTTTTTTAATCTACAAAACTGATTTTTTTTTTGCTTTGTTGGTATTCTAGGCTTTTTTTAAACGAAGTTTCACATGGCGTAAACATCTTCAGTGCTTGATTTGCCTTTTCGGAAGCAGCTGAGAAACACAAGTATAATTGAAGAACTTTTCTGTAAGGAGCTCTGAAATAATCTCTAGTTAAAATAAAATATGTTCAACTCAAGGTTTCTCAATTCTACGATTGTACATTTCTAATTTATACAGTAACGTTTGATAAAATGTGAAAAACAACCACATTTTAAAATAGAATCGAAAAACATTTTCGAGTAGCATATAAACAATTTTTAATTAGCTTACAGTTTTATCGTTCAAAATAAAGAAAGTTGTTTTCGAGGGGAAGATTATTGTTCCTGGGGGGGGGGGGGGTGACACCCCGATCTTACCGCACCGGGTGACACCGACCCTAGTGACGCCTCTGATTACTTCTTATTATTATAATTATATTCTTTAATTATATCACTAAAATATGTACAAAATATTTCTAGACAACTTACCTCAACCAATGTTGTTAAGACGTGCCAGATCACTTACTGCACAAATCACGGCAAAGAAAATGGAGAGAATCCTTAAGATGTTCTAACTCCCTTTCGACTGTTGATGTTCTCTCAAGGAACCCATTGATTTTGTCCACGACAAGATCCACTTCTCGACTTTTTGTTTCATGTAGAGATGTTAAATGTTTCTCTAGCATCACACGGCTCTGCTCTGCCTTTAGAAGAATACAAGTAAAGCTCAAATGCCTCAAATAGTACATTTTTCTACTTCAGGCACCTTCTAGTCTTGGTTTAAAAAAAATGGAAAGTAGTTAGTAGGCTATATTTAGGAGACTATTGCAATGTCGTCTTGTGGATAAAAGCTTTGTTAAACTTTGAAATGCCGCGTTCATTTAACCTAGAATTCCTGATTGTTTTGTGCAGTAAGTTTAAACCAAATATTTCACTTAATAATGTACCACAGAACTTAGCAAGAAAATAAAGCGTTTTAATATTGTATCTTAATGCTCACAAGCCTAACATGCAATGACTTTTAAAGGTAATTCGTCTCTAATATTCATGTTGGCTTTATTTCATTTGTTAATGCATGTATTAATGTTTGACATTTCGTTAAGTAAAATTAAAACCTAAATTACCGTAATTAGTTCATCGAATAAATTTGTTCTAACGAAAACAAAGATGAAACTTTGTAACATTCGTTACATCGTTGAGTGCTCCATATAATTGACTCTTTGTTACCAACATAAAACTCAATGCTAAGACACACTAAATATGTGTATGCCACATAGTATACTAGATTTATAAAGGATACATTACAAATACCGCGCCAGTGTCAGATCTGCCAGCCCTGTTATTGCTCTGACCATAATCACGTACTTATTTACCCTCTCCACTTAAGAGTCTATGAACCTATTTTAAGCTAGTCAACACAATGAAAGTATTATTCGCTAGGCATAGTCGTTTACATTGTTTAACAGCAAACGTCGATCACAGACTTTCTTTTTTAAACACCTAACAGAATGAGACAGTGTTGTAGGTAGGGTATTAGATACCAAGTGCCGCAGCTCCTTTTGATGCTTTACAAATAAACAAATGAAACACAGATCATATTTTTTTCTTCAAAACAATGTGCATTACAGACTTCATTGTTTTCTAACAATTACTTGTGAGAATCTCATACCAAAACAGTCTCCTACTTTGCTCCCAGCCAGCTAAGAAGTCCGAGGAGTGCTGTAAGATTCGCTATAATATATTTCTTATATTCCGACTACAACGCAAAATTCATCATAGTAATAAAACATATTTAAAAAGCACAAGTCGGAGAGACCGATACTATTGTGTGAGGAGCATTCAAAGCACATGTAGAAAATACAGGTTTTGAAATAAGCTATATACTTTTGAAATGATTTTTGTGGTAAGCAAGGCGGACATTGGGTTAGGGTTTGGTGGGGGCGGGGAGGGGGAGAATTGATATTCACATTTACGGGCCGGTCCAATTCAAATTTAACAAAAATTAAAGTTTGCGGGTCCAAGATTTTTTTTTTTTTTTTTTGGAAGAGTTTTATTGTGGGCTTTTCCATTATTGTTATAAGTAAGAAATAAAAGGGAGGTGGGGGGTCGATGACTACGATGACAATATAAACAATATATAGCCTGGGAACAAATCAACGGGCATAACCGGTGGATAATGTTAATGACGTCACACGTGTGTGTGTGTGTGTGTTTTTTTTTAATCCAGTGGAAGCAATCTGTGTGTGTGGGATTTTTTCCTCCGTCAAAGCACAGAAGTAGGCCTAGGCTAATTGAAAAATCATTGATGGAAATGAGAGTATCGGCCCAATTCAGAAAGAAAGGCACACTGTTCAGAAATGTTTGGACTGAGAAGAAACGCATATGATTGAGAGGGGAAAGATTTCACAATACATCTCATTCTTTTGTTTTTTGTTGAACATTCATAAATTGGAATACATATACTAAAAATGTATCACATTTTCTAAATGGAAAAAATAAAATTTTATTGCGCTAAATAGAGTGGAAGAAGTAGTATTTTTTGTTTTTACGCTTTTAATGGTCGACGATAACTTAATTAATGACAGTAAAATTTAATACGCCTATTAGTTATGTAGATAATATACAATCCAAGTCAATAATCTATATTTACATCAGCATGGTTCGTGGTCTAAATACTACGTCTTTCTAATAAGCTAACTCAGCATAGATTGAATCCTTTTTAATAAAAAGTCACACATTAAGCACCACGGCCAAGACAAGTGTACACGTTTTAAGGTACTCATAAAAATAACTTACATGTATTTTTTCGAACACTTAGGCTATACAGATATAGTTAGAAAGAAAATTCCACAGACCAATTCCAAGGTCACTTATTCTCCCTACTCAAAAGTATTGACACACATTGAACGTATTACCTGCGACGAAATCCTCTTGCCCATTTCAGCTAGAAGAGTTCTATCATTTGTTCTTTTTGCTTTGATTGCTTCAAGAACTCCTGATAGTGCAACTGCAATTTGTTCTTTGGTCATTTCAGTTTCATTCCTGGTCTCTGTTTGATGAGTACCACTGCGGGGATCATCAGACTTGGCGCTTTGTTAAAATATATATATTTTTTTAAAAATAATTCAGCAATATAGATATATGGAAATTAAAAAATACACATTTTAAAATGTATTATTTAACCTTTTAAACTTTAAGCGGCTTCTGAAAGGGAAAAAGCCGCAATCAGGTTTTTTTTTTGTAGTCTGTCTGTCCGTCCGTCCCATTTATATCTTAAAATCTGAAAATATGATATCATAATATTGTTTTTTTTTTTTTTAAATTAATTCGTGTTTTGTCAGGTAAAAGAAATTTTTTTTGCAAAATTTCATCTTCATCCAAGATTGGGTGTCGGACAAATAACGTGTACAAACTTTTCGCCAGGTAGACATACAGAGTAAGTTTTCTCTGCTACACAAGTTACAACTTGAATTAAGTGTTTATTTATGCTTTAACAGACCAAGATTGCATTTAGTATGTATATAAGTTGGCTTCAGTCGGCCTAACAACATAATAATATCGACAATACTTTGGACACGCACACTTCTCTTTTTTTTTTTTATTGAGGAAGATAAAATTGTGGTTGTTGATAGTTTGTAGTATAACTTTGATATTCCTGCTAAAATTATGAAAACACGCCTGAGTGGACCACTTTGGGCGCTGAATCTGACTGCTAATATGTCACACAAATTATCTTTGTAACTGTTTTTTAAAATAGTTTTATATAGCATCCATGAAGATAGTTTCTCGCCTCTTTTCACACCCAATCTACTTAGTTCCACAACTTTTTTTTTACTTCCATTCATATGCGTGGAATGGCTCGTTCCAACTATAAAAATAAATTACAATAATTTAAACTGTAAATTAATAAAAGTGTTATTCCTAATGGAAACACAAATGATCAGACTAAGATTTAACATTTAGCATATATATATATATGTCCGGCTAAATGCCTAATTTTCATTATAAATGGGCATTTCTGATCAATCATTTACTGTAACTACTCTACGATTATTTAATTTTCTCATCTCTGCCTGGGGTCCCATCTTCCATCATGTGGTTCTTCAAGTTCTTCAACTGTATCCGCGACTTGCCCATCTGCTTGACATCTACTTTTAAATTGTGGCGCCATGTATTCAAAGTATCCATGAACTGTCCATTCTTTCTCTTTCCTATGGGGTTTCTAGGTGATGGCTTGTCTTGAAATGTAGGGTGCAACCTGCAAGGATGAGGCCTGATATCTCCATCATTTCTGAAGGATAACTACTTCAATTGGCTACTGATTTTTTATTTGATACAGTTCCTCATTCGAGTTCTTATCACAAGAATCTTCTTGAGACAGGTATTGATGAGTACCTGTATTTTTTTTTTCATGATGGTGGTGGTTCTCCGGGTCTCTGCTCAATAAAGTAGTAGTAGCTTAATGATGGTGTTGAAGAGCCTGATCTAGGTGGTGATTCTTATTTCCCTGGTACCCCATGTGTTCTTGAGATGATGGAAACTGCTGGAGCTTTACCAATGCGGGTTCTGACATCTGCATTTATTTCTCTGTGGGGTCCAGGATATGCCTACTGTCTAGAAAGGTGAAGCTTTCCACTTATTCCATCGCCTCGCCTACTGTAATTGTTGTTGGACGCCATTATCTTGAACACCTTGCTTTTTCTCTGTTTATGGTAAGTTGAGTCCGCAACGTTGTTTATCTTTTCCTGCATTTCCTGCTGTTGTGTTTGATGGAGAAGAGCCATGTCATCTGCGAAGTTGAGGTCGTCTAGACGTGTTCACTGCATACCGTTCAGCTTCTGATCTGTTGCTGTCTTCGTGACTCAATCTATGGCTTGCAGGAACAGGAAGAGATAAAATAAACATCCTTGTCTCACTCCTGTTTGGAGTTCGAATTCGTCTGTCAGTTTTCTCACATGCAATCTTCTGCTAGTTATCCCCTTTTATGACTTCCTGATGATGTTTGTATTTCTTTTCAGGCATTCTGTAGTGACTGTATTGTCTCAGCATTCTCCAGATGGTATGCCTGTCCACGCTGTCGGACGCCTTCTCGTAGTCTATTAAACTAGTGTAGAGAAGGGAGTCCCATTCCATGGACTGTTCCAGAATGATGAGTAGCCTGTTGATTTTCGAAAACAGGCTGTCGATCACTGTATTTGATAGGCAGGTCTCTTAAAGCTGACGGTATCTTTTGGTGGGTTAGCAACAGAAGGTCTCTTCAGTATCTATTGGAAATGCCCGATGCAACTCTTTTTCTGTCTTCCTGCTATAGCTTCTCCATTATAGCCCTTTAGTCTCTTTGGCTGATATCTGATGATAGACTACATGCAGGTGTTTAACTGGTATGCTTTTTCTTATTATTTTGCAAGTGCATTTCTATCGAGATAAGATTCTCTCTGCTGAACGGGCTCTGCAGTTTTTACGCCAGATCTCTAAATGTAGAATACATACAAAATATAGATCTATCTATAACAGCGGTTCTCGACCTTTATAGTTCCGCGGCCCACTTTTACAATAGCCCACTATTCTGCGACCCCCAACCGTAAAATGATGATATTGTTCATGTTATAAAATCGTAATTTATATAAATATCTGATATAAATATCTAAAGCTGTTTTTTTCTCTCTCTTATCTGTCATATGTCTCAGACGTTACTTCAAAAAAGAAGATGACTACGTCCTACGCGTCATGCATTTAGTCATACATATTAACCAATGACATAAACTCCGCCAAGTCACTGGTTTTACTGTCTAGCTCAGGCAACCCATCCCATGCTCTAATAGCCATATGGAAGAAGTTTGTATAGCATATGGAGTGAGTTTTATCTTTGTGTCTTTTTGAGTACTTTTTAACTTTTGTTTTTGTATTTGAATATTATGGTTCAGTGTTTTATGTATAATTGCTACTTCACATTTAAGTCTTATATCCTGAAGGCTTTCTAAATTTAGTGATTTTACTAAAGGTGTTACTCTAATGAAATGTGAATATTCGTTTGTTATGAATCTCACTGCTCTATTTTGTGTCTGTTCCAGTTTCTTAATGTTTTCTTGGGTTGAGGGGTCCCAAACAGAGGATGCTTATTCTATTATTGGCCTAACCAAGGTTTATTAACATTTTAGTTGTATGTTATTATTTGATTTATAGAAATTTCTTCTAGTAAACCTAATGCTTTGTTTTGATTTTTTAAAATAGTTTCATCAATATGGGGATTCCATAACAGTTTGTCATTTATTATAACACCTATGTATTTTGCGTTTTTAGTCTGTGTTACTGGTTTACCACGAATAAGATAAGTGGAATTAATTTGTTTTATTTTTTTTTTTTTTTTACTATTAATAACTGACATTTTTCTGGGTGGAAAGACATGCTCCAATTTGATTCCCATTTCTGTAATTCATCTAATTCTCTTTGTACATTTTTTGTGTCTTGTGTTGTTTTTATTGTTCTATATATTATGCTGCCTTGCGGTACTAAGGCTTCAGGAGACAACCTCGAGGAAAAATCAGGAGTGAAGCCCCTTAGGCGTTGGGAGTATCAGCTACAGAATTCCCTCCGGCAGCTTCTGCAACTGAGTTGGTGCCAAATGTAATGCGTTGCGTTCCTTTGGATCACAACAGCAAGGTCGAGAGAGGGATCATGACGCATGGGCCACCCATGACCCCTTTATCTGAGGCCCAGGAATGCGCCCCGGAGAGGACACTCTGGTGCTGCTGCAAAGTGGCTAAAAAAACACGGGAGACAACAGTTACGGGTTAAAAGTCCAACTTGATTGGCGTAATGTATGGACGCCACGGGAGAGGTCTTCGCGCCTCACTGTTTAACCAAAGCCAGTGACTCATCTCGGCGCATCCATTGTCTTCCGAGACAGAAGGAGCCATATATATATATTATGCAATTGTCTGCAAATAATCTGACTTTTGTTCTTGAACTAATGCAATTTGGTAAATTATTTATGTAAATTAAAAATAGTAGTGGACCTAAGACACTATATATTTCTGTTTGTAATTAAATTACGTATGTTTACATACTGTTTGGCGTTGTCGGCAAAGCTCGGATGTTTGACATTAAAATGGCGTTTCTGATTGTTCGGATCTATTGATTGTGATAACAGGTCTTCGTTACAAATGACGCATTGAGGTTTCTCAATTCCTGCTTTAACTATTGAAGTAAAACAATATCGTAAAAATTTCTTCAATAAATTTTCTTCATTTAATGTTTATTTTCACGGGTTTTTCCATAATAAAATCAAACCACTGACTACAAAATGACGGCTTATTACTAATTTAATATTATAAACAAATCTTGTTTCCAATTAGAAAGTGCTGTAACCATTCACCATAGAAATAATTATTATGGTTCACATTGGCGTAGACCTAATGTTTGTGATTCGTCACATTGTATAAGTTTAATGGACAATAATTTAAACTTTAACAAATAGCCTACTTAGTCTATATTAATGCGACTGTATAGAAAATACAAAAAACATGCATATATGTAACCCTGCGGTCCTGCAGAGTTACATATTTGTTATGACCTCGCCATGCGCACCGCCATCCAGGCTAGTGCAGAGATGCGCACCATAAGTGAAGAGACTGAAGTCGGATGTTGACATGAGGAGAGTAAAGATTTCCGCCCAAAGCTAGAGAGTGGAAATGAAGACACCGTGTTAAAGAGAACATGTCTTGTGTAACTGGAATGTCTTGTAAATAAACGTATATGTCCTCGTTGAGTTTGCCTTTCCTTATATTATTACAATATGATATATACATGTTGTCGTTTACAGCAGTACATTTCCAATGATTTTGTTTTTTTTTTAATCTTTGAACTTATATTAATGCGACAGTTACAAAGTTTGGAATGATTCATTTGTTTGCTACATTTATTCTTGAGTGACAATTATAGTTACAAAATGGTGGCTACACATGAACAATATTATACTTTTTTTTTACGGTCTTAGGCGACCATGGAAGATCGCCTTTGGACCCCAAGGGGATAGCGACCCACAGGTTGAGAACCCCTGATCTAAGATCTATAGTAGAGTCATATATGGCACACCGACTTAGGGAACTAGGTCAAATTTTATTTTATTTTTTTTATTTGGTGAAGGTTTAGCTTACAAAAAAATCTGAAAGCAGATTCTTATTCTGCGACTAAAGGACTTTAAAAATAGCAGTGTTTCTTTGAATTACCACTCATAGTCAAGATTTTATTTTAAAATTTAATTAGGTCACTCCATGCTCTTATATGGAACGCAGTTTTTGTGCTTTCTCCTTTAGCGCACACCGAGCACTGTCAGTAAACACCTCTATGTAATTGCTAATAAATTACATCTTTATTAATAAAAATTATTTAGATTGTATTAAAAGAAGTAGAATCACTTATGCAATATGTATTTATAGTCTTTTGCCTCATATTGCCTCTCTCTCTCTCTCTCTCTCTC
>JADKLZ010000130.1:26665025-26677069 GCA_021533235.1 Biomphalaria straminea | reverse complement strand
ATATATATATATATATATATATATATATATATATATATATTGTTACGACCTCGTCATGCGCATCGCAAGTCTGGCTAGCACCTCTAGTGAACGGACTAGAACATGATGTTTACAAGAAGAGAGTAACGACTTCCGCCTAAGGCTAGAAGTGGAAATAGAGACACTGTGGTAGTAATGAAGATGTTATTTGTGTATCTGTGATGTCCTGTGAATAAACCTATGTCTCGTTGAGTTGGCCTTGTCTCTTAGATTATTACAATGGCGTCAGAAGTGGGGATTATAGGCAACTCAACGAGAGGAGGTAGGCTTTGATTACAATGACATATTCGAAGCTATTACATCAGCTCTCAATTAAACAGATAAGACAAGAGCTTCGGGACCGAGATTTAAAACCCTTAGGTAGCAAGGAAAGGCTTACGGCTCGTCTGCGGCAAGCATTGATTGAGGAAGATGAAGATCCGGAGACCTACCAGTTCGAAGTTGAAACTGGGATTGATGATCTCATTGGCAAGATCCAGGAGTGTGAAGATGCATTTAAGGAACAATTGAGCATGATAAGGATCATGATGGAGAACATGAGCAGGGACATAATGTTGAACGTAGATGAAAGTGTATTAGAAGTGGAAGGACAAACAGACCAAAGTGATCAAATGGTGTCGCAACCGAAAGAAGGCATAAACTCGTTTTTGAAAGGGCAGCTGCCTGGTCAGGACTGTGGCTGCACAAACAGTGGTGATGTATGCGCTGGGGATTGGAGCGCTGTCTGTGACTGTGTTGTGGGCAAGTCTGACGGGGGTGACTTTCAAGGCGAGGAACGTGACAACGATTGCTGCGACGATCTCAATGGGATATACCGAATCGAAAGGGAAGAGACAAACGAAGAAGCTGAAGTCTGTTATGTGCCTGAAACGTTTGTTCCTGATTTAACTGCAACGAGTACCTCAATGAGCCGGACAGACCAAGACAACGTTGGGTCAGCGTCCAAGCATGTTGCTATGGACCTTAAAGACCTCTGCCTATCTGCCGGTGCTCGTGAGGGAAATGTGAAGCTCGACTACTGCATCCAGAACTTGAGCATGAACTGTACGTGCGGCGCATCACAATGGGAATGTGGATGCCAAGACAATCATCAACAGGGCATGTGTACATCTGCCATCATCATTGACATTGGCATAAATGAATGTCAGTCAACCCACTCTACATCAGAGCTGTCAAAAGGAAAACATCTTCCACTTGAACGTGAACAGACCTATCTCCTGGACGTGAGACTGTTGGATGAAAATGACTGTGGTGCATTGGACTTGGTTTGCAACTTGGCTGAAGTTGAACCTGTAGTCCCCACGAGAGACGTCTGTCGGAAGGGTCTGCTGAAACGGCGTGCCCGATCAACGGCTGTGCTGAAGAAAACAGTGCTCGACACTATCTCGTTGAGTGTCAAACGGCCACGCCATCGCCTCAACAACAGCCTGGTCAACTGGAGAAAGAGAAAGCGACGGCTGCGGAAAACTGTGCAGATGGATTCGTGGGCAACAGGCACCCTACCGCCTGTGGCTCCCACTGATCGACCTCCACCTGAACTGTCAAACCTCAGCTGCAGTGTTTTTCTTTTCGGGACGAAAAGTGTTAAGACGGGGGCAATGTTACGACCTCGTCATGCGCATCGCAAGTCTGGCTAGCACCTCTAGTGAACGGACTAGAACATGATGTTTACGAGAAGAGAGTAACGACTTCCGCCTAAGGCTAGAAGTGGAAATAGAGACACTGTGGTAGTAATGAAGATGTTATTTGTGTATCTGTGATGTCCTGTGAATAAACCTATGTCTCGTTGAGTTGGCCTTGTCTCTTAGATTATTACAATAAATATGAAAGAAACAAAAAATGTAATTGTTGAAAATGTCATATTAAAACCTGATTTGAATATTGGATAATTTCCAAATGTTTTCTTTAACCCCATTTAAAGTTTGGCTTCATTATAACTGCTGGAATTGCTGCCTGTATTTACTTCCTCTTCTTGTGCTACCTTGTCTTCAGAGTCTTCAGAAATATCAGCTTGAAGCGGACATCTCTACTACACATGAGCACATTGAGAAGAAAATATTATTCAGTTAGTTATTAAGTGTTCTATTATTTCTATATTTGTTCAACTATCTTAACCAAAAGTATTTTGACTGGTGTTTAAGAATGTATTAACAATTTTTGTTAATTGACAGTTAGAAGTAACAACTTTTGACACAGCCCATATGCATTGTCTTTTTTTATTATTTTTTTTTTAGGGTCTAATTTTTCGTTTCAAGTTTTTGATGATTGTAACTTTGCTGTGTGCTGCACTGACAGTTATTTTCTTTATCATTGGACAACTGAGTGAAGGCCAGTGGAAATGGGGAGACATTGATGTCAGCTTGGAGTATACTAGTGCATTTCTCACTGGTTTGTAAACATGTTCACAAATTATTTTTAAATGCTGCTTATATTTCAAATTGATTACTTATACTTGTTAACTAAACACCATTCTTGATAACATTCAATACCATTTAGTCTCTATCTAATTTTCTTTAATGAAAAGTGTCACCGCTGGGTTTATATGTTTGAAATGTTACTGTTGGAATACATTAACTGTAGGCGTGGTGGTGATATTCAGGTTCATCAATAAACTTGTTTATTGTAGGCTTTGTCAGGATCAATTGGTCAATAATAGTCTATACGTTCACACTTCACTTGTAAATGAGGAAAATGACTCCTTATATAGCAGACTCAAATATCTTTAATATGTACAAATAATACCACTTGTAGAAAATGATACACACAATTCCAGAATGATTACTAGATATCCATCATAGAACGTTTCACAAAATACTGTATAATAAATAACTTAATAGCGGCTGCTTACACTTGCAGGCTTACACTTAACTCAACTCCTGTCTATTACAAGTAACTTAGCAAATTAATTCTATCAACTGCTTGTACCAACTACTTTCTAGTGACTGCCTCAAAGTATCTCACTCAACTGACTGTCTCACTCATGGTTACAAATATTCACTTTATAACAAGATGAGTAGTGAATAAGGTTCACAACATAGTAAATGGGGTATCCACTCAATGGCACCAACTTTGAGGTGGTGACAAAAAGTATTTAGACTTTTAGTGGGCTTTTAGTTGTAGTTTCTACATGGTAATAGTTTTGTTTATGACATGCCTTCTATTGTCATAAAATTTAAATCTTGGTTCTAGCCTTGTAAGACTAGTGTTAACTAAAATAGTATGATTAGTAAAAAAAAAATGTTGATAACTTTAAAAAAAAAATGAATTTTTTTGTTTGTTTTAGGTGTTTATGGAATGTGGAATGTTTATGTGATAGCCATACTGTGTTTGTATGCCCCCTCCCATAAAAAGTTTACTACCGAAACTGGTAAGTTTTTTTTTTTATATTTACCAATAATGTTTTGATGATTTTAATTTCAGCTTAATGATGGAAATTATCTGCAACATTAATTAGACTAAAAAATCTTTCTTTTGTTTTTTAAATTTCTCTGACAAAAAATATCTTCAATTTTTTTTTTTTTTTTAAAGCAAAACAAATTAAAAAATTTACTTTTCTTTTTTTGGAAGAATGCTAACTAAGACATGATTTCTTTTGCATATAGCACTTCCAATATTGGCATTGCAGGTGTATTTACAAAGTTCTGACCTAGTTCTAGACCTGGAATGGCTGCCTGGGCATGTGGTATGCCTGGCCGCTATGCACTTTATGTTTTCCTTTACACTGTTGTTACAATGGCCCTTTATTTGAACACTGCCAGCATTCATGCCCTGGTGCCCTCAAGGAGTTTTGGACTAATATGCATAATAAACTTAATACTCTGAAGGAAATGGGATTAAATCTAGATCTTGATTTTTGTTCTTGAGCTGTCCAAGGTTTAGGTCTTTAGAATCTCCAGAGATTGGATTTAGGACCCAATAGCTCCTATTTCTGGTTTGAAAGATTCTTCCCATGACTTAAGCAAAGAGGGGTCTGTCTTAATAAATAAATTCTTTAAAAAATAAACATTTTGAAAAAAAAAAAAAAAATGTAAGATCTAAAACTAATAAATAAACACTTTTGAAAAATAGAATTATATGTCTAGTTAAAAAAAAAATTACTTTTAATACCTTTAGAATAAAAAAAAACTTTAAAAATACTGATTTTCCCATGTGGGGGCTTATACACATGTTAACTAGGGACTTAAACTCCTCTAAATCATTTATTTTCCTTGCTGATTGCTTATGTAATTAGGGAGCAAGGAGCACTTATACATATTAGTCCTAGCATATAGAATAAAAAAAGTGTGCCTTTATCGTTTGCCTGTCTAAATATTTTATTAGGTTGTGTTTATTGCTACTTTTCTGTCCTGGAGTGTCTCTAAGTTGAACTGATGGTGTTACTCTAGTCAAATTTGAATATTTATTTCATATACATCTTCACTCTGTTTTACATCTGTTCTAGTTTCTTAATGTTTATTTGCATTTAGGGTCCCAAAATGAGGATGCATATTGTAATATTGGTCTAACCATGGCTAAATAGCATTTTAGATTTATGTTCTAGTAATAGCTGATTCATAAACATTTCTTTTAATAATTGTTAATGCTTAGGTCTGCATCAATGGTTCTAGAGACTAATGGATAGGTGATGGTTAAAGAAAGCTTTGTTTGATTTCTTAATAATTTCTCTACATTATAACACCTAGGTATTTTTTATTCTTTGGAGTTTTAGTCCTGGTTAATCTTATCTTATAAAATGTAGATGTTACATCAAAAAGGAAGATGATTACCTCCTACGCATGTCCTTCGGTCAATCTACCATCAATAAAATAAAAAGTTTTATTAGTTGTTGTTTTTTTATTACTCTTAATAATGGACAATTTTCTGGGTAGAAAGATATGCTTCTATATATTCTTATTTCTTTGACTCATTTTAATTCTCTTCTAAATTTTCAATATCTTGTTCTTTTTTTGTTCCATAAATAATGCAATCAACCGCGAATAGTCTAAACTTTTGTTTTCAAACTAATTCTGTTAAGTAGATCATTTATATAAATTAGAAACAGTTGTGGTTCAAAGACTGATCCTTGAAGATCTCCTGAGTTTACTGTTATTGATGGTGATCTGGAGGTTATTAACACTGTCTCTGTACTTGCATTCCCAAAGTATATCACATCAGCATGCCAAGGCCTGTTCCCATTGCTCACTGATGCACTCATAACAATAGTCAGTTGCCAAGAAACATATTGTTGAGTGGTCCCATCAAATTTTGTGTTTCAGGTGTTAAAGGAACGTGGAATATTTATGTGATAGCCTTTCTTTGCTTGTTTGTACCATCTGATAAAAAGTTAACTATGGAAACTGGCAAGTTTTTTATACTAAATCAATTTTTATGATTTTGATTTCAGGTTAGGGGCCACTCCAAATTTTTTTTTTCAAACTATGTCATGTCCACATGCTAAGGCTTGTTTCCATTACTCTCTTTTTAAACTAAGCTGTAATGCTCGACAGCACATACAGTCCAGTAAGCTGGTTAAATAGCCTAGGTCAGAAAAAGATAACAAGTTTTAAGATTTCCATGAAAGATTCAGGTCAAAACATAGTTTTTAAAATGGTTTTTATAAAAGATTATAAAAGAAAGAAAGAGCAAGATACCAATTCATTGTTGGTTACTGTTAACTATTGTTTATCATGTAAGTCAAGTTACCTTGATATTGGCTTATATTAATAATAAAGTTTACTTATGGGATCTTTTTCACTAAAATTTATTTCATTTTTGGATTTATATTCATTTTCTGGGCTTGAATTCCAAGGCATTGTACTTCAATAAACATATAATCAATAGTGTTAATCTTCATTTTATTATTAGAAAAATTCAAAAGTGTGTGTCTTGGATTGAGAGACAAAATTAAATCTAATAATTAAAATATTTCTACTCTCAAAACAAAATACTCTATGATAAATATTATTGATTGGTTCCATCATATTTGTCATCAAATAATAATAAATAAATAAAACCCAACCCTAGTATTTTCCACATAGAACTTAACAGTTCCAATGCATACCACACAGCTACTAGAAGAGAAGATATAAAAAAAAAGGTGAAATGGATCAGGATAAAGAAATCCCAGGGGTAAAGGCTATGAAAGGGAAAAGGCTGCTTCTAGAGTTGATGACATTTGCTTCACCAGCCATTACACTTTAAGCATAAATACAAAAATCTATATCTTATGGGCTAAAAATGTTTTATGTTTTTTGTGGATTTTTTTTAAAGATGATACAGACACCAACAGTAGAGAAGAGGAGGTTCAATTGACCCAGTTGCCTTCAGAGGCATCCACTCTGACCAGCTTCATTACAAAACAATCTGCAGATTAAGAAGGCCAGGGTGTTGAGAACATGTTGATCTGATGACCTGCTTTTACATATTTTTTTTTTCTCAAAATGAAATTTTGTGTACATAATATATAAATAGGGTTAAATTTTGCATTATATACAAATGTATTTTTTTGTAACTTATATTTGGTGTACAGTGTAATCCATTTACTAATCTTATAGTCATCACCCATCTGGAATAGATAATAAAAGTACCTTTGTAAGAGTCCTCAGCCTTCTCCTGCATGTAATCCAAAGTTTCCTGCCTCAAATTTATGGTGAAATCTAGCTCTCAAGTTCCACTTCAGGACTTGTCTGGTAATGTTAACTTTTCACTTGTTTCAGGATGTCACTGTAAACTTAAACTTTTCAAAATAAATATTTATTTTAATAATTGGAACCTTCTAAAAAATTATTTTTTTTACTCAGGATTTTCAGACATGATTAAAAGGTAGCCAGTATAATATGTAACTTCTTTAGTAGGTGAAATTAAAGATTATTAGCCATAAGCCACAACCTTAAAGATGCAGCTGAACACCCCATATCCCCCAGTGCAATTGCAAAATTGACTGTAAAATGAAAGGTCTTGAAAATAAATTTTTATTTAAAAATCAAGGGATAAGTAAGAATGACAATTCTAAATAATGTTGACTTCAGCATCAGAATAGGTTTTCATTTGTTATTTATTAAGAAATCTTTGATCAGTTCATTTTTAAAAAAAGGTTGTGTTCATTGGTTAAGTTTTACAACATTTTTTCTTTAGTTTATCTAATATCTAAAATACTTTACTTCAAAATGTGTTATAACTTTTTTTTTAGTGAATGAACCAATACATATCAGGAAATGTTACACAAAGTAACTGTTTTATCACTGTTATTATTTTTATTATTTTTGTATATGTACAGAGTCCAACAAATTGTCTACTCCAACTATTTACTTTTGTTTGTGTGTGACATACAACCAGCATTACAAATCTGAACATTTTATACTAAAAGCATTTACTTTTGTCTACAAATATTTTGAGTGAACTGATTAAGTGATATTAATTTGTTATACTTCTTCACTCAAAGTTTTCTAATGAATTTATTTTAAATGCTAATTTTTTTTTTCTTTTTACTTTGTGAAATGTGTGTATACACTACATTTAACAAAACAATGAAATGGAACCAATTGTGATGTTAGCCAATGAAATGGTACAGAAGTTAGGCTGTTGTGTATTTAGATTAGTTTCTGTTTATCCAATGCCAGTCCTATTTTTTCTTGACATTATTTTTCAGTGAGACTTATGTTTTTGTCAGACATCGTACAATTATTTTAAAAACAATAATGAGCTACTTCATTGTACTATCTTTTAGACTGTTTTTCATATAAAAGTGTTCATAAAATTGATAAGATTGGCATCAAGTTCAGTTTAGAGCTGAAAATAAATTTGGTGAAAAGTTAGAAAATAAAGCTTTCAAATCATAACAAAACATTGTGTGTTTTAACACTTTTAAAATCAAGTTTTCATTCCATTTGGTTGCTGATTTATTATTTATAATATGAATTGGTTGCAATGAATTTTGTTCTTTTTTTTTCTTCTGATTTTTTAAATTTTTAGCATTGTATATTCAACATGTCCTTATTTTTATTTGGCTAGAACTAAATTTATCAACATTATTACTTATTACAGAGTGACTGGTCACATATTTTATTTTAGATTTGAATATATTTATATGTTCATTTAGGGCTGCAGAGTTGTAACTTAGAACTTAACATCTCTGATTCTTTGAGTGTTTATACAAAAGCCAAATGAATAATGTCATAAATATTAAAATGTTAAAGTGAAGCGCTTTGTGAACGTTTTGACTTTTTTATAGAATTTTTTGAAGACCACTATGCCTGTCCACTTTGTTGAATTCTCAAAAGCAATTTTTCTTGATCTGCATGTACATTAAGCATACCATGATTTAATGAAGAGAGAAGTAGAACATCTTCTCCTGTCAGTCCTAGAGCTCTCTCTCAATGTGCTACTAACTCTGTTTCCCTCCGTCCAGCCAGATTTATGATTTTATGTGATGGCTTGCTAGGAAAATAAGAGTTATGCAGAAAATGTATTCAACTAGACATTGTATTTTTTTTTTTTCAGACAGATTTATGTGTTGGAATCTCAGAAAACTTACGAATGCATTCTTTAAAAAGATGTAGATGAAAAATTGTTTTAAGTAGATTTTTTTTGTCAAAAAGTAATTAAAAAAAAAAGCATAATTTTGTGAAACTAAATTAAACTATAGCATCCATAGTGTGCTCTGCTTCATTAGTTTTTCTCTGGAAAAGGTGTAAGAGATGTATCAACTGCCGTTAGGCAGCTCTAGAAACACAACCAGATTTTTCAAAGTAATTTGTAACAGTGCAAGTGCATAGTCACTGTATACCATTGAGATTTTATATTAGCATTTTTTATATATTTTTTTTTACTTTTGTATTCTGATACAATTTTCTATTGTTCGATCCATCTGAATGTAAAACATGCCCTAATTCTTTGAACAAAATAAATCATTTTTTGGAGATATTTTGTTCTTGCCATGTCATGGGCACATTAATGTTCACATTTATACTGTTCCTTTAGTTCTGTAAGCTGTATTGACAATAAAGTATCTACTGTAGTTAGAAAATATGTTTTGTATTTGGTCAGAACTAAGCAATAAAATATATGAAAGCAAACCTTTTTACAGTTGCATTGAGTTCATACATTGAGTCAGTTATCAAGACCAATTTTTTTTTCTAACATTTTTCTCATTTTTAAAACTTATGGGTGGATAATGGTCATGGTTCAAACTTTTATTTTTTTTGATTATTTTATCTCTGATGAGTAAGTGATTGGTGTAATCACCAACTGGAGCAACTAAACACATTAGAGCTGAGTGTGATGGCTGTGATCACCAACTGGAGCAACTAAACACATTAGAGCTGAGTGTGATGGCTGTGATCAGCAACTGGAGCAGCTAAACACATTAGAGCTGAGTGTGATTGCTGTGATCACCAAATGGAGCAGCTAAACACATTAGAGCTGAGTGTGATTGCTGTGATCACCAACTGGAGCAGCTAAACACATTAGAGCTGAGTGTGATTGCTGTGATCACCAACTGGAGCAGCTAAACACATTAGAGCTGAGTGTGATTGCTGTGATCACCAAATGGAGCAGCTAAACACATTAGAGCTGAGTGTGATGGCTGTGATCACCAAATGGAGCAGCTAAACACATTAGAGCTGAGTGTGATTGCTGTGATCACCAAATGGAGCAGCTAAACACATTAGAGCTGAGTGTGATGGCTGTGATCACCAACTGGAGCAGCTAAACACATTAGAGCTGAGTGTGATTGCTGTGATCACAAACTGTAGCAGCTAAACACATTAGAGCTGAGTGTGATTGGTGTGATCACCAACTGGAGCAGCTAAACACATTAGAGCTGAGTGTGATTGGTGTGATCACCAGATAGATACATTAGACTTGTTTGTATCTGGAAAACTTATCAAAAGGATTCAATACATTGACACAAAATTCATTAAGTATTAAAATTGCAAAGATAAATACACAGAAAAATCACAATCATTTTAATCAAATGTGTTTTTCGCCATTTCAGGAAAATATAATAATACATAATTTGTATAAACTATAGATAACAATTGTCATGTGTGGGACATATAACATGATTAAGGGGACTAGTTCTAACACAGTGTTATATTCTTTGGTTTTTGTGATAATATGAAATGTCCAATAAGAGAACAAATGTGAACAGTGGGTGTCAAACCTTGAAACATTTTGGGAGAGCATCAGAAAGAATTTCTCTTTATTAGCGGCCCCCGAAAGGGGAAAAGACGCTATTAGTTTTGTGTGGCCTGTCTGTCCGTCTGTCTGTCTGTCTGTCTGTCCGTCCGTCCCGTTTAGTGCTCAGAAAGTAGAAGAGAAAATGAAAATCTGACATCACGATAATATAGAGCATTCAAAGTTCTGATGCAACGGCTACTTTTTTTTTTCTAAAAGCTCAAAATCTAATTTTTAAAAATACTTTATGCAAACAGCATTTAAAGAGAAAAAACCTAATTAGTATGCAATATAAATGAAACCTACTTTAAGACAATTAATAATCTAATATACTGCATAGGTTTTCACATTTTTTTTGTTCCAACATACGAGTAACATACCAGTATTTACTCGTAAAGTAATCAACTCATAAAAGAGGTGTGGCAGTTGCCTTGAGCATCGGCTTTACAAGGCTAACGTTGAGAGATCAAAGCACGGAAGATGTATATTTTGACCGCTGGGGCACTAAATAAGATCTGTTGTTTATCTTTGATATAATTTTTAGCAGCGACAAAGAAAGTTTGTGTGATACACAAACTCAGAGGCGGCCCCTGTTAAGAGATCAAAGCACGGAAGATGTACATTTCTGTCGTTTATCTTTGATATACTTTTTTAAAATGAACTTTTAGCAGCGACAAAGAGAGCTTGTGTGATACACAAACTCAGAGGCGGCCCCTGTTAAGAGACAAAAGCACGGAAGATGTATATTTCTGTCGTTTATCTTTGATATAATTTTTTTTTTAAATGAACTTTTAGCAGCGATAAAGAGAGTTTGTGTGATACACAAACTCAGAGGCGGCCCCCGTTGAGAGATCAAAGCACGGAAGATGTATATTTCTGTCATTTATCTTTGATATACTTTTTTTAAAATGAACTTTTAGCAGCGACAAAGAGAGTTTGTGTGATACACAAACTCAGAGGCGGCCCCCGTTGAGAGATCAAAGCACGGAAAATATATATTTCTGTCGTTTATCTTTGATATACTTTTTTTAAAATGAACTTTTAGCAGCGACAAAGAGAGTTTGTGTATCACACAAACTCTCTTTGTAATCTTGTTATTTGTGTTCTTCTTGCACTCCGTGTCCTTACTATGAACTTGACTACACTAGACAATACCCTCACATTCAACACAGTCAATGCTGACATGGAGTACAATGGTCATGTAAGTAAACATGATAATATGATGCTCTCATTAATGGAAACCAAATCATTGCAATAGTTGAGTTAATGTTTTTTTTTGTCAATAACTATTAAAACACGCACGCATAAACATTTCCTAACTACATTCATCTTATTATTAAAGACTTCATTTGAGGAATGCACGGCTAACATTTTCTAACTGATGAAACTTTTTCTCATACGGTAGTTCTAAGCCGAAAGCTCGAAATAAAATGTACACTGTTTTGTTTCAATAAGTAAAGGCTCTACAAGTGAACATAATATAGCCAGTCTTTTGGAACATTGTTATATGTCTTTTTGTCATCATCGAGTGCATGGATGATTCAATTTACCAGATGAGATGATCAGGCATAACATTTTATTTTAATTGATTAGATTTAATCAAAATTTAGACGATCGGGAGAAGGGGATCTATTCACATAGATAATACTATCTTAAATTGTCATCATCTGTCCCTTGACTTTCGTCGTGCGTCTGCTGTGACAGTTTATACGTGTGCTGTGACAGTTCGTACGTGTGCTATGACAGTTCGTACGTGTGCTGTGACAGTTCGTACGTGTGGTGTGGCAGTTCGTACGTGTGCTGTGACAGTTCGTACGTGTGCTATGACAGTTCGTACGTGTGCTATGACA
>JADKLZ010000130.1:26615286-26644369 GCA_021533235.1 Biomphalaria straminea | reverse complement strand
GGAAGATTGTAAGGTAAACCTTTAGGTCTCTACTGGAAGATTGTAAGCTAAGCTTTTAGGTCTGTACTGGAAGATTGTAACTTAAATCTTTAGGTCTCTACTGAAAGATTCATATAGTAAAATGTTGAGGGTACCAGTGAAAGTTTAGGGCCTAACTAGAGTAGACCTTTTGAAACTAGCATAAGAAGCTTAGCTTTAACTTAAAACAGCACTATACTCGATTAACAACGTACATCTAAAATATATTCTATGGCCACCGTCAGTCGCGAAGCGACTATGGATCATCTCATTTCCATGAGATGAATGCCTGGGCATAAGCTGTGGTCGGAACGATGTCGCCCACACATCAGTTCCCCCCTCTCCACGCAGCTGATGTATCCAAAGGAACGGCAGTGCCGATACAGTTTGGGGTCAGCAGCGTCGCAGGTTCTGCCAGAGTGTAGCACTGGGTGCTGCAAACTGCCTTAGGGTCGCCAGCTCCTGATTTTTCCTCAGGGTTGACTCCCGAAGCCTTTCCCTTGATTGGGTATAACTGCAAGGCAGCAGAGGTTTGAATTCAAAGTTTTCCTTCTCCTAGGTGGGTAGCCAGCCATGGCTAACGAGCCCCTCCTGCCCGAAGCTTACAGGTTAAGGCGCCAGTTACTCGCCTGTGCCCCTTCTCCTGTTAGTAAGAACAGTTCCGCCGGACTCAATATCTGAGCCACACGTGAAGGCCGGGAGTTGGACTGGTTGTCAGAGGCTATTTGAGACGCATGCCATTAGGAAGCATTTTATAGGTAGTGGAGTGCTTACATCCATTACCACTTCCGGCAATGACAACCTTGCGGAATCTAAATATATAGGCCTATATAAACGTTACATAGTAGTTATACAGATATAACGTTTATAGACCTGGGTGTTCTGAAGAGTTTGTAATGATTTTTTTTCCTTTTAAATTGGTTCAAAAATCGTTCTCTAAATCCGCCAGGAAAACAATGACTGAGCAGAGTATACGTCACTGATTAACATGACTAGAGTCACTAGACTAGCACATGAAATGTATTCCACATAAATATCTACTCTTTTGAAATCTATATAAGACCTTTGTGAATGTTCATGTTTAACTGTATCTGTAGAAGCTTTCATCTATTGATGTAAACACCAAGTTTTGTAAATATTTATTATATTGTAAATAATATCTATAGAATAGAACTCGGGCGCGCCCCCCCCCCCAAAAAAAAAAAAAAAAAAGTTCTCCCTGAAGAAGAAGCCCTGGGCAAACGTCTAGTTTTCACTACCGTAATGCCGGCCCAGTGTCTTCTTTTATCATTCCCTTATCTCTACTTCTCATCTCGTGTTCTCTCTCTCTCTCTCTCTCTCTCTCTCTCTCTCTCTCGCTCTATCTAAATTATCTTGCATGATCTATACGATGGAAACTTTTGCTTCTGGTGAAATTATTTTCTAGCCTCCGACATTTTATTTTAACCAAACCAACAAACAAACACGGCGACCCAATTCTTCCACTGCTTTCTCTTGTGGAATGAAGCCCAGTTAAAGGGAAGTAATGCTGTTAAGTTTGTGGGCCCTTGGTCAGCACTATCTGGCAAGATCATAAAGACTTGTCGCCCCTGAAATGTGTTGAGTCTAGAAGCCGTGGAGGGAGGTGCGATGCGGGGGGGGGGGGGAATACCTAGACAGTAATAAAACCACAAGAAGGCGTGTCTCCTGAGTCCAAGAAAAATACTATTACTAGCTTCATCTTCAGACATGAATAATTTGCGTCAAGCCACTGAAACAAAAAGTGGCTGAAAACGGTAAATACCGATCAGATTATATTATTTATAGCGCACGACGTACGGGAATACCCGAAA
This sequence comes from Biomphalaria straminea, assembly GCA_021533235.1. Classification (NCBI taxonomy): domain Eukaryota; kingdom Metazoa; phylum Mollusca; class Gastropoda; family Planorbidae; genus Biomphalaria; species Biomphalaria straminea. Next base: position 26,642,519 of record JADKLZ010000130.1, on the reverse strand, counting down.
TGATCGACCTCCCCTGGATGCATGGGGAGGAGGGGTAGCTCTATTGACAAGTCGTAAAACAGTGAATTATTAGAAAAGCCAGGCAGAATGCGGTCAGTAAGGAAGAGATTGGGAGGGGAAAAAAACAGTCTTAGGGAACAGGGTGCAAGCGCGTGAATTTAATCCATTTATTTAACTCTTGTGTATGTGTGAGTGTACTCTTTAGGGACTCGGGCACTTCCGGGCTTGACATCAGCGATCATCACATTACCATCAATTTGAAGACAATTTGTTGCCAGTGTCTTATTTCTGGTGGCGGATCCAGTGACAATGTGCGTGAGATGGCACGAGTGATGTTCTGGTTTGTGTGCACTTGTTAGGTCTTACTTTACGAAGGGCGGTTCAACAGCAGAGTGATACCATTTAATAAGGAAAGCTTGAGACAAGCTTCAATGAACACCATAAGAAAAAATAGTAGCAAGAGAGAGAGAGAGTGAGGGACAGAGAGAGGTAGAGAGAGGAAGAGAGAGAGGGAGAGAGAGGAAGAGAGAGGAAAAGAGAGAGAGTGCGAGAGAGAGAGAGGAAGAGAGAGAGGGTGAGAGAGGAATAGAGAGAGTGAGAGAGAGAGGAAGAGAGAGGGAGAGAGAGAACTCATGTATTGTCTAGCGTCTAGGCATTAGTATTGGAATAATCTCTATCAATTTATTTTGTTTGTTGATAAGACATTACTCAGAGTAAAGAGAGGAACAAATGAGGAAAGTAATCTTTAGTTTAGCGAAACGCTTGAGCTGATTTTGAAAGAACCGTAAAAGACTAGATTACTCAAATTCTGAAGAGAACAGTCAAGTGCTGGAGAGATTAATCAAGTGTTGGAGAGAAGTCAAGTGCTAGACAACACAGTCAAGTTCTGCACAGAAAAGTCAAGTGCTGGGCAGAACAGTCAAGTGCTGAAAAAATCAAAGAACTTAAAATTATCATGAGACAGTTGAAATAAAATAGATTTGACTAACTTATAATATTGTAATGGTAATCACGCACACACACACACACACAAAACACACACACACACACACAAAACACACACACACACACAAAACACACACGCATACACATTGTTATGTTACTTTCTATTACAAGAACGTATTTTGGAAACGAATTTAAAAGGCTCATTAAAAAATAGGGGAAAAAAAAGGCGAAAGGCACCAACACAAAAAACATTTTTTATTTGTTAATTAAATGTCATGTTCAATAGCCATTTTTTTTTTTGTTCAAAGCAGGTAATGAACTTTAAATGAAGTTGTAATGGAACTTTTTTCTTTTAACCGCTGTGTAAATGAGTTCAGTAAGTAGGGAGTTACGGTCAGAGGATGTAACTGAGAGGAATTGGTGTTACGTGAGAGAGAGAGAGAGAGAGAGAGAGAGAGAGAGAGAGAGAGCTAGAGAGCTAACACATGTATTGTCTAGAGTCGAGGCATACTGGAATAATCTCAATCTATTTAGTTATTTATAATCTCTAACAAAAATGTTAATTCCTTCAAATAGTTTTGTAATCAAATAAAACTATGAAGAGGCTGTGAATGAAACGTAGAGTTCAGATTTGAACGAACATTTTCGTATTTTTACTATCGTCACAAGCATTACTTTAAACAATGTTCAATCGCTAATAACATTTTTTGAAATCAACTCAGAACTCTCTCAGCAACTCTGTACACTTTCAACGATTCAAAACTCTTTCAATTAGCACTGATACTTTTCGCATAAATTACATCTTAAGATCTTTATGAATTGATTACAAGTCTACTCTAGTAGTAATTGCCAAAAATATGAACATGTTGCCAAATGAAGAAAGAAAAGTTCTGGAGAGAGAATCAAGTGCTGGAGAGAGAAGTCAAGTGCTGGAGAGAGAAGTCAAGTGCTGGGAAGAGCAGCACTGGAAATAATTAAATAGAAAAGAAATAAACAGAAATACTTGGAGAGACCAAGTCCAGCAAATTTGTGATTAATTGAAGAGAAATTAATAGCGGCCACGTCCTAATCGTTTATCTTTTTTTTTTAACTTTGAAAATTATGTTTGGGAAAGTATCCAAATTTACAGGGAGGATTTCACTTATGGCTGCCTGGTCGTGTGGTAAGGTCACGATGATCTAGGGAAGGGGTTCTCAACCTGTCTGTCGCGACTCCTTGGGGAGGCGATTGACGATTTGTCAGGGGTGGCCTAAGAACATCGAAAGTATGGATTGTATTTTGTCTATCTTTTTTAGCTGTATGTGTGTGTGTGTGTGTGTGGGGGGGGGGTCGCGGCAGAGTAGGGGATTGTAAAAAGGAGTCGCTGCGCATTAAAGGTTGAGAACCGCTGTTCTAGGCCAAGTAAAAAAAGTAAAGTGTCCCCTTCAGACCTTGCAATCTATAGGGCAGATGATGTTAAGGTCATCTGTTGGCCAACGGTTAACGAGCAGGGTGTTATGTGACCAGCACAACTACCAACCGCCTTTACTTTCCCCAACTAAAGTCAGGTACCCATTAGAGTTGAGTGGACTCAGGGGCGCCCTAAAAATCCTGAAAATCAAAATCCCAGTTTTAACCGGGATTCGAATCCAGGACTTCATGTTCGGAAGCCAAGCGCTTAACCATTCGACCACCGCGCCCCCAAGACGTAATATATAATTTTCAGTTTGAAGATACGTCCGAAACTAAGAAAACAAAACACACATTGTCTACTGAGACCTGCCTTGAAATAACAATTTCTCGGCTCTATTCATCCAGCTTAAAGTTTAAAACTCCGATATCCTCTCGGTAAAGTCTGTGTGATAATCTAGTTGAGTCGATATACGGTTGAACAAACTGTTTACTCGAATTGCTATCTGCGAGTCCTTAAATGTCCCAATCAATGAACAGAACAATAGTACAGAAGAAATTAATCCGGCCTTTTTAAACACCAAACTTTATTATATAAGAAAGGGCACAGTCCACGTCGTCAAGATTCATGACAAGCATTCTCTTTGTCCTTTTTTTTAATGTACTGTCGCGTCAATAAGGAAATACCCAATGAAACCCAACTTTTACGCGTCTTAACAATTGAGTCATTACAATACCAAGTGTGTTTACTTGAAATTAGCTCATTCGTCTTAGATGTAGGAAACTCCAAAACAAATGTTGCAACCCAAAGGATGCACTTGCTTCCCTTCACGTCAACCGCCCGACTAGTGTATGTGTGTGTGTGTTGTGTGTATGTATAACTGTTTTTCTGCTAGTGCGTTACAGGGTAACTCAACGGAAATGTAGACTCAAGCTTTTCAAATATTCATTAGACAATGATTTTGGCCAAAGAAGAAAACAATAAAAGAAGTATAGAAATTTTTTTTTGGAAAACAAAAATGCTTGGAAGCTCACAGATCGACACCAGCGCATATTGCAGCCAGCCCTTGCACTTAGTTATTCTAAAGAAAAGCTCGTGTATCGGGAAAATAATTTCACCTTGGATTAAACACCAGACGCTTTTAGTTGAAAATAATCTGGTGTCGTTTGGGAAACAAAAAATATTTTGCTTCTCGGGCCAAAAAAATTGTGACGTCTACTTGTGATTGTTATAGTCTTACAGTAAAACTGTGTGGCTATATTCATATGTGCACGTATCCACATCTTCAGAAAGATGGTATATTTGTGCAGATACATATATTAATAATGTGTAATAAAATGAAATAAAAACTGAAATCGACATTTTTACGTTACGAACGAAAAACAAACTTAAAAAAATTCAATTTTAGAAAACAAAGCTCATATAAAGGAAAGAACCGCTAAATTGCTGCCATTTTTTAATATTGCAAGAATGTTTTACCTTATTCTACATTTTAAAAAATGAATTAATTACCCCTTTTTAATTAAGCAATTTTTTTTATATATTCATGTGTTGTCATCGACAACGAACAATCGTGCAAAGTTTAAACTTAATCCCTAATCCTGACAGACAGACAGACAGACAGATGTAATGAGTTATTATATGCTTTGAAAAAAAAAAGAACTGCATACTGGATCTATGTTTACTAATTTCATACCAAACTAATGTCCAGGCACTAGCAGTAAATCTATGTAATATGAAGCAGAGGCCGTGAGGTACAATTGTGTCTGTGAAACCTGTGGTCTGGTGTTTAGTCTTGTCATTATGAACACAAGGTATACGTTTTAAAAACTATGTTCATATTTCTTTCTATTTGTTTGCAAAGGAAACTAGAACTGGTCGGAACCTGGACACGGGTATTTCGTAAAAAGTTTACTAAATGTTCTTAAAAATGTGTCAGTTTATGTATATATCTTTGTGAAAACAGAACTACATCATTGGTCACAGAGTGAAAACTAGGAATTGACCGTATTAATATTTCAAAATATAATCCTCTCAAAATTAAATTTGGCTTTGGTCTTAAACACGGCTGACCGGGAATAGTTACACTCGACTCAACTGTTTCTTTGTATTCCGTAAAGAGGTGAATAAATAAATGGTCGTTCTTGAACAGTTTTTTCTATATAGTGTAATACAAATCATAAATAGCAGAACATGATTATGTAGGCTAGACCTCGTGTTTTATTGTTTATTCTCACCATTTTTGTCAAACTAGTACAAAAAGTAAAGGCGCGGTGGCTGAGCGGTAAAGCGCTTAGCTTCCGTACTGGAGGTCCCGGGTTCAAATCCTGGTGAAGACTGGGATTCTTATTTCGGGATTTTCGGGCGCCCTTGAGTCCACCCAGCTCTAATGGGTACCTGACATTAGTTGGGGAAAAGTAAAGGCGGTTGGTCGTTGTGCTGGCCACATGACACCCTCGTTAACCGTAGGCCACAGAATCAGATGATCTTTACATCATCTGCCCTATAGACCGCAAGGTTTGAAAGGGGAACTTTACCTTTACTTACTTAGTACAAAAAGTAGAATGAACTATGTTATTTAGAGACTCTGCTCATGGGTTTTCCTGCCATATTCCGGCAACAATTACATTATTTAAATAGAATTAGGGAAGAAGCTGGACTTGTACATTTTTGTTTCTCATTACCCTATGAAATAAGGGATGCGCGGTGGCTGACGGGTAAAGGGCTTGGCTTCCGGACAGAAGAGCCCCGCGTTCAAATCCTGGTAAAGACTGGTATTTTTTAATTTCGGGATCTCTAAGGCGCCTTTTTTATTCCACCCACTTTACATGACATTAGTTGGGTTAATGTAAAAGAGGTTGGTTGTTGTGCTGGTCACATGATACTCTCGTTGACTGTGGGCCACAGAAAGAGATGACCTTTCATCTGTTATATAGATCGCATGGGCTGATAAAGTAACCTTATTTTTTTTTTAACTCCTTTGGAATAAGGATCTTTATCTTAATCATAGCTATCTGCTCATCGACTTTAGCTTTATTCTTTTGTTTCTTTCTGATTATTTTTTTTTATAGGGTTACACAAAATTTTAAAAATGAAACATGACATTAACTAAAAAAAAATCAAATCTTTAAATAATTGTGTCTTGATATTTTGTTTTATTTTAAAATTAATTATAAATGGCTAGTGCTTTCGAATTATTTTTAGACTTATTTTAAACATTCATTTGACCTTTTTCATGATGAAAAAAAAATACAAAAAACATAACTATATTATAAAAAGAGAGCTACTCCTTAGTAATGTTTGGTCTCTGAGTCCATTTCAAATTGTGTTGCTCAAAACTTTAGTGATGATAAATAAATAAAAAAGAATTGACATAAAAAATAAAAAGAAAGATGAAATACTATTCTTTTCGAGCCAATATTAGCTTAGTATTGCGATAGGTAATTCTGAAACATTTCGGCCGACGCAATATGTTTATTTTTGTAACCATAGAAATATCAAAAAGTTTATCAACATGTCCTTGAATTAATCGCGAGTAAAGAGTCACAAATGCTCACATGGAAAAGAACTAACTCGAGTCAGAAACATCTACAGTCTACAGCAATAGTTTAGTCTTTCTAATCTTTGAGACTAATCACTATGTTTTCTTTCCTTTATCTTAATCACAGTTATCTGCTCATCGACTTCCGGTGTACGTTCATTGCTTTCCTGTATCCACAATCCTTTACAGCGTCCCACGTAACCCATCTTGTTCGAGGGTAATGGTATCGCCCATGTTATTGACCTACTTTACTTTGATCGAGGGTGAATCCCTAAGAAATCCCTTCCAGTTGTGGAGCCAGCAGACGACTTTTGGTTGGGAGAGAAAAGAAAAAAAAAAGGAGCATCTTATTGGAGAGCTCGGCCCCGTACAGACCCTGCAATTATGATGGCTTAGAAAATAATGGCACTGCTTGCCACAGTAAAACGCCAGGGGTGAGGGTAGGGGCTGACAAAAAAATGGCGCCTATCTAACGTTGAAAGAAACCGGACCCCCTCATTAATTCTCTTTCAAGTTTCCTTTTCCATCTTTGCTGCCTCGCTCTTTTTTTCCCCCCACATTCTACCAATATCGGTTTCTGGTGTTTTGTGGCGAAGAAAGTGAGTATCGATACCACAATTACACCATTGTTTCTTTTATTCCAAATCTGTCCAAGTTTCGTGATTTTCAAACAAAAATATAAATTCTATAAATAACCTATAGATCTCTACTTAAAGATTGTGTACGGTCGATAAAAATAAAGCAGCTTATACTAATGCTTGCAAAATTAAAACACGTTTATATAGTCAATGGCAAACATTTTCGAAACTTTGATATCAGTATCGAAAACCTATTTGATTACTTTGTCTGAAGTTGGATGCAGACGCTACTACTTTCACACACACCCACACTAAAACACTTTCTCTTAGACACAAACACACATAGATGATCAAATCTCAGTTCTCTTCCTAATTATTTCTAGAGTTCTACGAAATACCGGCAGTATGCAATTACATAGGACTCCTCATTATGACGTGATAGCAGAAATTAACACTGAATCAATTAGATAATAAAAAATATGTTTCTGTTTCTAGGGAAACAAATACTTCATTAATTTGAGAACTTTGTCATATATCCGTTACATGACAGCAAGTCAGCAAGGTATGTAAGAAAACAAGCAAATATTAAAAAAAGCTTTTCTAAAGGGAATAAATTCGCATTTACAACTATATCACTCAAGAAAGTAGAAGTTATTTCCCTTTTTTCTATATCAAACAAGAGACTTAATTTTCCTGTGGCTATGAAATAAACAACTTGTTCAAGATTTGTATCACACAGACAGACAGAATGAGTTGATAAAAACTTTGTAAAACAAGAAAAAACAGAAAAAAAAAACTTTTGAAAATGCCAAAGCTTAAGAGAAGTAATTTTTTTTACCGTAATCTCTTTTTTTTTTTTTTTTTGCATTTATTTAAAAAAAAAGGGGGGGGGACGACTCAAGTCTTTTCAAGCCGGTCTAACCACTCTGCTATTGAGGTGCTTATAGAAATAGAAGATTGTATAGTTTATCTATTGTTTGTTTCAAACTTACTTTAAAGCGGCGACCTATAAAGGGGACTAATTCAGCATATATCATCACTTCAGTCAAGTACAATTTCTTTCACTTGTTCGAGATACCAAACACAATAATTAATTACCGATAGTTAACGTTGTTTCATTGTTAAAAGCCTAAATACTTGTAGTTTTTTTTATTGATAATTGTGCTTTCTAGTAAAAGAAATAATTGAGCAAAATTACAACTTGATTCTGTATTGGGTGTCGGAGAAATAACGTGTGCAAACTTTTTACCAGACAGACAGACAGAAAGACAGACAAAGTGAGTTGATATAAGCTTTGTAAAAGGGTTTTTAAAAAAAAGGCAAACATATCATCTAGAAATCTTGAATTTTGTAAAATATAACCTAAAAAAAAACAACTCTACATTAATTTAATTGCATTCTTTTGTTTATTTTGATTATTAACCTTTATTGTTGTTTCATTTAGACTTTGTTAACGTTAGAACTTAACGCAGGTAGCAGAATGAAAGTTCTATTAAATCTAGTAATGTAAAATTTCCCCTTTCAGACCTTGCGATCTATAGGACAGATTATGTTAAGGTTATGTTTCTATGGCTAACGGTTCACGAGCAGGGTGCTATGTGGCCAGTACAACGACCAACCACCATTACTTTCCCCAACTAAAGTCAGGTACCCTTAGAGTTGGATGGACTCAGGGGCGCCCTAAAAATTCCGAAATTCAAAATCCCAGTCTTCACCAAGATTCGAACCCAGGACCTCAGGCTCGGAAGCCAAGCGCTTAACCATTTGATCTAGTACGTATTGACAATTCTAAACATTGCTGTAATTACTGCACAAATTACTGTAATTACTGCAGCGAACTAACCTACGTCTGTAGTACGACGAAATAACAGAGACTCCCTTAACTCCTAACCAGGCGTCTATTTGGTCTGTAATTGAAAGACATCTAAGAATCAATGATATAAAGTAAATAGTTTATTGTCTTGCAGTCCGATGTCTCACAATCTGTAGTGAAATATATCACACTGTGTAGACAACAAATATCTGCGAGTTTTTGTTTTTGGATGACTGCGAAACAAATGTAACATGGAGGATTGTAGAGAAATACAATAAATGTAATTGCCTTTCTAATGATTTGTTTTTAATATCTTTACAATATCTGTATTCAAGTAAGAATTTCACGGAGAGCGGAGGCATAACGGTTCTAACGGTTTCTCTAGAAATGTAACAGTTTATGTGTATCACTGAGAAAAGAATTACTAGCTTGTTGGCCGAAGTGGGGAAACTCTAGTTTGTCTATTATCATTTTTGAGGTAAAAAAAAAAAGAGAGAAATTTAAATTTGGCTAGAGATATAGATCTAGGTCTAGATCTAACATCGGTTTTGAAAGTATTATCGCTTTCGTGAATTTCTGAATGCAAGGCTTTATTGATTCAAGAGTTTAATAAATTAATGCTCAAGTCTAGAGTCTAGATCTAAATGCTTATCGTTAACATATTATAAAGCGTACTGCGTACTGAATGTATACATTCACACAATAGGATTCTTTCTCGGGCAGATGGGGGTGGGATACAAAAAAAAGGTCCATTGTTTTTTAATCTAACACTCATTCATTTTTAAGAGAAAAACAATACGTTGCATGAAGAATGTGCTGTCTTGAAAAAAAAAATAATTTAATATTGTGTACATTATTATAGTAATTAATTCTAAAGGTACACCCTGATTCTCAAAATTGTCTGATCGTCTTACATAAAGTCTGCATCGCGTTACAATTAAATGTTTATAATAATCCCTACTTACAAATGTTACAACCTTCCTAAGTAATAGAGACTTTCATTTTGTTAAGATGTCTTAAGACGGAAAAACAAATTCACGAATAAATAAATAAATAAATAAATATAAATATATAACTATGTTGTATTGAATAAAGCAGAAATGCTTCTTATCTCTACCTGACTAAAATTGTTCCAAAAATAGCCTTCACTCCCAAATCTCTCTCCTCGTTTCTGGAAATCTGAAATTTTCTATTAATATCTGATGGCGTCCTTATTTTTACACCTACATATCCAGGAAAAGGGTATCGTCTGCTAACTCGGAGCCAACAGAAGGTCAAAGGCCATTCTGTGTCAAATTACTGATGCCATACACGACAAAATAATGTGACGACCAGTCAGAGGAACTTTTGCCTTCTGCCAAAGTTTTATTTTTATTTTGTTCTCTTACACACTTTCGATATCTGGCATCGATACGGCGTCTTTTCAAGTTGCTGATTCAGTAGGGCCATAATACATGTCGATATCCTTGGATATTCTTTCATTGAGATTGGTTTGAGTCTTTGCTGTTTAAAGTTTGTAACAAAACGGGTGTGAGACAAAAGAATAAAAAGAATAAAGGGTGTTTTTAATCATTTCTTTTCTTTCCTAGTAACACAAGCTCGTCAGAACCTTTTTTTTTTTAACTCTTTCTCTCCGAACTGACGATACCAACGTTGATTTCTCCAGAATGTGGTACATAATTAAGGAGAGAAAGAGTTAAAGCTCATAAATCTAAGCTAGAAACATGAGCCTCAAACTTGTTCTTTCAAGTCACTGCGATAATGTCTTTGTACTACACGTCTCAGAGCTGAGATTAGTTTTTAGTTTTTTGTTTGATGTCACAAATGCCACGTGATGAACAAATCATTTAAAATTCTATATATACTGCACTTTCAACATTTTGTACAGGACACGTGCTAATAGAACTTAATTCCAGTCATATGAACTTCAAAGAATATGCTATAGGACATTTTCATAAAATCCAGGCAAATCCATTAATAGTAAGTATTTTTTGTTGCATTCAGTGTACAGAGCATTGATGAAGTTTAGTTTGAAAACCAAATTTTTTCCCTCTGTAAAAATAGGAAGAATACTGCTAATAACTTTAAGCACTCCACTGTGCGAGTAATAATACAACATTAGAACTGTTTCATAGCAGCCAATTAAAAACTTGATTTGCATGAATAGCAAGGACATGATTCATCTCAATGTTAGATTTCAAATTTTTGAAAAGGCAAAGAGCAATTACATTTCTCTATGGTCTTTAGGATAATAAAAATACTTTGAATCCTCGACAAGCCAAAACCTTTAAATCAATAGCTATTTAAAATAATTCAGTCGACGATGTCACAGACTTTTTAAAAAATCTAAACTCCTCCATGCCCCTCCCCAACATAAAACAAAACCATAATCCCAGGCTACGTGAATAAACTAAACGGGTTTGACTCGATACAAATCAATACATTTCTGGCTGGTTCAAATAAAGAAACAATTTTAAACAATTACAAATCTGAATCCTTACAATTAAATCTAGATAACGTTTTATTAACAATTTACATTAACTTCATCGATTTCTCTAGTTTTGCTAAACTTATTAGGTTTTAATTTTCCAGAAATAATTCAAAGTTGCAAATACGTTTTTAAAAGTTGATGTTTCCCGAGATTATAAAAGAAAGTAATGTATTGAGATGGCGGCTTGTTGAGGTGGTTGGTATGCAATTTTGTAAGTAGCGTCTGTAACAATTAACAAATTTCATATTATATCATATGGTTTTTATGTCCATCCTGCAGGTGTATTACGTTATAATAAATCACTTTCTTTACAAGTTTATAGCAGTGTGTATACTTAATTAATAATAATACTGAAAAATAAAAAAAAGAAAATTAAATGAGCTAAATCCATGTGAATGCAAGATAAAAAAAAGTAATGGATGGTTTTACATTTAAAAATGATAAAACTTGCTTTTAGATAAATGTTGTGCTAAAAAGAGGTAACGGTGAAAAAAAAAGATGACAGAAAATGAAGACGAATCGTATGTTTGTTAAGACAAATCTGTTAGCGTGGATGTTGAAGATGTAACGCAAGAAGTGCACACACACATATTAACCGCAAATCTAGCGTACCCGGACGTCACACGAATGCTAGGCAGCAAAATGTCCTTCTGTTTGAAAGTGTTCATGAAAACGAATATCCTTAAACCTGTCTCTTTCCTTGCCCTCATCTGATCATTTATATTCTTAAGAACAAGCCGTCTGCCAACTTAGACCAAGGCGCGTGCTGGACTAAAGACTAAGAGCAGAAAATTTTCTGTCTTATAAATCAGCTTGGACTAGATCAATAGTCGTGATCAAATAACAGATGATGTTTGGAATTTAAAGTAGTCAGTAGTTTTAAACTATCCCTATAAAGAAATGATCGAAATAAAGAGAGCATTCTCCTATATGTCTCAATATTCCATGACCGCTGAACTATGAGCTTTAAGGTAATAAAAAGTAAGACTAATATTATCAATACAAAGTCATATCGAATTCTAACGTCCACAAAGTTGTAGAGTGGATTTAATATCTGCAGTAAAACATAAAGACATAGTAAAAGTTCCCCTTTCAAACCTTGTGGTCTATAGGGCAAATGATGTAAATGTCATCTGATTCTGTGGCCTACGGTTAACGAGGGTGTCATGTGGCCAGCACAATGACTAACCGCCTTTACTTTTCCCCAACTAATGTCAGGTACCCATTAGAGCTGGGTGGACTCAAGGGCGCCCGAAAATCCCGAAATAAAAATCCTAGTCTTCACCAGGATTTGAACCCGAAACCTCCAGTACGGAAGCCAAGTGCTTTACTGCTCAGCCACCGCGCCCTCAAAGACATAGTATAACACTATAATAATCTTTTATAAAAAAATAAGAGCTGTTTAGTTTATATTTTTTCCAAACATTATGTTTTAATGCATTTATTTTATTTATTTCAATGTTGGCTAACTTAAAAAAAAAGTTATTACACAAGTAGCTTGTACATTTTTTATGGTACAATGTTCCTTGGTGGTCTAAATTTTCTGCAGAAATAAAGGGCTCAAACTGTGAGAAGGGTGACACAAAGCCTAAAGTCCAGATAGACTTGGGCATATTAATTGAAATAAGAAACGATCTAATTGTAGAAAATATTTCCAATTGTGGGAAGCGTGGTCGAGAGGCTAAGTGCGGCTTGAGCTTGGCTTGGCTTGGCTACCTAGAAGGGGGCTCGAGGTTCGACACCCGACTCGGGCAGAGTTGTGTTTACTGAGCGCCCAAAGGCAGTACGGGAAACCAACTCCTAGATACCCCCTTCCCCCCCCCCCCCCACTGGTCCACAAATGAGATTGGATCAAAGCGATCTGAGCATGCTGTAAGCATGAAAGTAGCGCTATATAAAAGCTATAATAATAATAATCTGATTTAAAACAGCGATCACTCAACAAAAAACGAATATTACATTCAATACTATTAAAACACGATTTTGAAACTCATTCTGTTAAACGGTAATAAAAGACAACAAGTACTTAGACAATGTCTTTAAGGAAGATTGCGTAATTTTAATGGCGGCGGACTCGACGATTATTTACATATTTAATGAGACTGTTTTCTGCTCTTGGAGTTTTTGTTCTGTTTTAGTTGTGAGCGAAATATCCAAGTGGTGGCGTCACCGTACTAGCGCTCCTTTTCACATCTCTTTAAACATTGGCATGGAACTTTGGAATGCAACCAAACTTTCAAAAAATAGTTGGCAATCAATAGCTGCTTCTATCATCTAGAGTCTCAAAAATAAAAAAAAAATGCGTTGAACAGTTCCATGTTTTGATCTACACAATTGTCTTCCTCCATTGGTTAACATGTAGGCCTATTATATTTATCTGCATCAAAGGTATTTTCCAGGTCAAGGAAACTTCGGGCATAAATCTTAAGGACAACAAACGTTTCTTACTCTATCGTTAAGCCTTGTGACTTGGTGAAATTAAACACAAAGAGAAACTAGAAGATCTGGGCATTGTTTGAAAAAAGAAAGTTGACATTGCCGTGGGGTGAATGATTGTCCATTAACTTCTTGGCACTCGGCTATCACATCTATTATTGATACTTCCTCTGAGTGTCAACATTACAGAATGAACAAGTTCCTCCATCAAATTAAGTTTTTGTTGAGATTTAAGTCGACAAACTGTGGAGATAATTGAATGAAGAATTGCACTGCTGCCGTTGACCATTAGTCTTAAAAGTGACAGGTGACGCAACTCCTACACTCATAGAAGATTTATCTTCATTTCATCTCCCTTTAAATCTGCCAACTCCTATTGATAATTTTAAACTTAGTGTAAATTTAAGCTAATCTGTTGATATATTTCTAGTCTAGATTGAATTGGAAATAATTGGACAGAAAAAAAAAAACAAACAAAACCAAGCAATCAAGACAGAGAACCCATACCAGAACTCACCTTGCTAGTAACACTAAGCTGAATGTTTCAAAGTTAGATAACCATTAACCTTCTCTACTCACCATAGAGTGTAGTAGTAATAGGACAGTTATGGCTATATCAAATACTTTATAGATGTGAACAAATATAGGCCTGTCTTGATTTAAAAAGCGATCAGCAAGCGATCTTTCTCGGGGGGGGGGGGGGGGGTTTCCAACTGGTCCAGCCTAGTGATAGGATCATAGCGCAATGAGAAAGCTAAAAGCATGAAATTGCGCTAAACAAAACAATTGGTAAAATATTTGTAATTGCACAGATTTACATTACAAATGTAATTACATGGTCGAACCAAACTAATTGATACAACTACGTTTAATACAAATATCAGGTGGCCGAGCCTTGCTCGGTTAAATTATTTCATATACCCGAAGTCATTTTTGGATTTTTTTTTTATAATTACGAAAATGAACGATTGGATAAAGACTACTAATTCGAGAAAATTTCTTTAGTATTCTGTTTGTTCTATATGTAAATTGGTACGTTCAGACATTTAATTTTGGAATTAGTATATTCAATTATGGCTTTAGTACGAAACATCGAGTGACGCAAATTTCTACGTTATTGGGGAAAACTTCAAAGACTTTCTTACAAGCCAATAATAGTAGGCCTACGATAGTTTTACGATAGTTTTACGCTGTCTAGACTGTAGGAGGACTTAAGAGACTTGATATTTAATCGCCATGTACAATTACATATAGAACAAACAGAACACTAAGACTGTCAGACCATAAGAAGTTCATACCGGCTTTTGCCATCCATCTATCCCAGTGGTGCTACTGGTGCTACAGCCCATGGAAGGATATGGCCTGCTTTTACACATCCCTCCATTCAGATATCTTCTAGGCCTTTCGTCACCACACCCTAACCCCATGTTTTTTACTAAGGTTTATAGTTAAATCAAAAGTGGCTGCAGCGTACGCAAACTCGTTGACCGCTTAGAATATTGTGTGTTGGTTTCCTTTTCGAGTCGATGTGAAGCTCGAAGTCGCAGATCCTCAAGTTTCCTTAAACGCTCCTCAGAATTTTCTAGCTTGACGATATTACTAATGATTGCATTTACGAATAATAACGTTATGTCAATAAAATATTAACTTCACGTCAATAATAATAATAATAATAATAATAAAATTATTATGTTTATATAAATAATGTTTGTCTAACTGAATCTATATAAAAGACCTTCTAAAAAAAAACAAAGATTTAGATCGAACAAAATTATAATAATATTTGTCTTCTATAAATTTAGAGTGGAATTGGCAATGCTGTTACATCTAGATCTAGTCTAGGAAAAAAAGCGATTGAAATCTGGCTGAAATCCTATAGCTCAGACGTAGACGTCTAGATCTATTTGTTTTCCTGAAAAGTTGTGAACATCTTTTCTTCTAGAAATTACAACAGAAAACCTATTAGATTATTATTAGATCTCTTCAACGCCGCAAACCTCCTGCTATTAGGGAAGAATAACGGCGAGCAACATGGCGGTTTTTTCGACGGAGAACTGAGAATCTAGTTGTAAGTCTAGAATCAAGACCTAGATCTAGACGTAGATTGTTTGTTTGTTGTTTTACATGTTTCGGATGTTCCTTCAGAATTGAAGATAGTTACTTCCTAGTCCAAACCTCCCGCAGGACGACGGGGGATGGGAGCGGGCAGGGTTTGAACCCGGGACCATCGATAAATCCAAACGACAGTCCAGCGTGCAAACCGCTCGACCAGGCAGACATCCAGATTCCAGATTCGGCGTTCATATCTTTCTTTTCGGCCTACATTATAGCTAATTAAAAATATACAATTAATCAAATTCTTATTTTAACGTGCCTTATAATAAAGGGATCAAGCGATTAATTTGTAGAAACACTTGGAAGCACTTGAGCGTCTTCAGATAACCACGTGCTTGATTGGTGTTCACTGTTTTAAACCTTCAACTACGGTGCGCAAATATCTAGTTGTGTCTATTCATTCAAACGCGATAAAACTTGTTGCAAAGAAATGCTTTAGTGAACGGATGTAAGCCAGTGACGTAGGAGGTGTCAAGTTTTTTTTCCCTTTGACGTCGTGGGAAAAAATTTCATTCATAAATTCTCCATGTCATTCATAAAACCTTCAAACCAAAATAAGTTTTTCCATAATGAGACATTTTTCAAACCGATATAACGGTCGAACTCGAGTTTTCCCGATGTGGCCAATGAGCTGAGCATTTTTTTCTCACTAACATTTAGATACGTTGAAATTTTAAAGAAAATCGTTAGAGCCGTTTTCGAAATAGAAGAAATATATATATATATATATATATATATATATATATACAAGAATTGCTCGCTTAAGAGTATAGGATATTTTTTTTTTTAAAGTATTTTTTTCTTGTTTTTCAGATCTCGCGTTCTTAAAGAAACAAAGTCAAACAAAGAAATGTCGTGGCGATATAATGAAAGCTAAGGAAGAAAAAAAGAAAGAAAATAAAAAGAGGAAGATTATGAGAGATTTTGAAATAAACAGACAAAATAAACATTGCCAATGCCCTAGTGAAACATCATTGTGGCCAAGTAATTAAAATTAATTACTTGGTGCCAGTTAGAGCTTAGACATTTAATGTTACAGTGCTGAGAAGTGTACAGAAATAAATCTATTGTTCATTATAATACTTTGATTATTCTGTGGCATTTTACGTCTCGAGAGACGATCTTTTCCATATTCAAGCTCTTGTGTGACTAAAGAGGCCGATCCTTGACACACAGCTGCGATCGCAGGTTGGGCATATGTAGTCAACAGGCGCCTTTGCATTTTCACCCTTCTTTCTGCTTCTGTTGTGTATGGCATCTGCAATCAAAGACCCCTCCTTTATGCTCTCTCTCCATGTTATTAATACTTCCTTATTATGTACAACATATGCTTTTTATATAAGGATTCATCTCTCTGTATGAAAATATCCGTTATAAAAACAACTAGATCTAAATCTAGACTTCATACAATTATTGACTAGTCTAAAAACAGCCTATTCCGTGATTTCTGCTAACATCTAGATCTGACTCTTAAAAGAAATGTTGATTGTTGAGACATATGTTTTGCTATTGTCGGTAAAGATTCGCCAGTTTATAGACAGTCCCTTAACGTGGTAGACCACTTCACATATCTAGGTAGTATATTGTCGAATGACGCCTCACTTTCAAGGGAAGTTGATAAACGTCTGGCCAAGGCAAGTAGCACTTTTGGACGCCTTCGGGCGAGAGTTTGGCGGAACAGATCGCTCCTCCTGCCTACAAAAATCAATGTCTACCAGGCGAAAGTTCTTTCAACCCTTCTTTATGGCTCTGAGATATGGACACTACAGAAAACAACTAAGACTTCTTGAGCGCTTTCACCAAAGATGCTTGCGCTCCATCATGAACATAAAGTGGCGAGGCAGAACTACAAACAGCAATGTCCTTGCGATCGCCTGTATGGACAGTATAGAGGGACTTCTTATGGTCCGACAGTTGCACTGGGCAGGGCACGTATCCGGTACGGGAGACGAACGTATGCCAAAGGCATTTTTTGTGAGCTAAAAGGTGGTTGACGTAACACCACGGAAACGCTTCAAAGACCAGCTTAAGTGTCAACTTTCCTTGGCTGACATAGAAGAGAGCACCTGGTAGCATGCGGCATCTGAACGAGACAGCTGGAGGTTACTCTCGAAGCCCGCGGAATACACATTTGACACCAAAAGAAAATCCGCTGCCGAGGACAAACGCAGAAGG
This sequence comes from Biomphalaria straminea, assembly GCA_021533235.1. Taxonomy (NCBI): domain Eukaryota; kingdom Metazoa; phylum Mollusca; class Gastropoda; family Planorbidae; genus Biomphalaria; species Biomphalaria straminea. The sequence continues at coordinate 26,625,035 of JADKLZ010000130.1, read as the reverse complement.
CGAAAAAAATAAATAAATCGAAAACCTGCTGACAATGGTTATGCTTGTCGTGGATGTGGCAAAGTATGTAGGTCAAACATGGGGCTGCACAGCTACGGGAAATACTGCATTCCTCACTAACCTTCGGACTCGAAGACAAGCCTTATGCCAGGCCTTATTAACTAATGACTTAAAACCCAACCTGCCTTGTCTGTCTGCGTTATCTCTCAATTGATCTCATCGTACGAAAAAGAAAGTGCTTTCTGGAAAATGTTTACGTGGTCTTTAACATGCTTGACAATCATACGACAGCTACTTCTATCACTACCACTGCTACTTATACCACTACCACTGATACGTTTACCACTGATATTTTACCACTTATACTTATACCACTGATGCTTTTACCACTGATACTTATACCACTGATACTTATACCACTGATACTTATACCACTGCTACTTATACCACTGGTACTTATACCACCGATACTTATACCACTGCTACATATAGTTTTTCGAATGCGTACCTTATGTTATTGGGTAAAAATGTGTAGGCACGTGAAAACATATCCGATTGTTTTAATGTACAAGAAAAATATTTTCTAAAGTAAACCATTCATGGAATCTCTCAGACTGAATGTTTTCTAAAGTTAACCATTCATGGAATCTCTCAGACTGAATGTTTTCTAAAGTAAACCATTCATGGAATCTCTCAGACTGAATGTTTTCTAAAGTAAACCATTCATGGAATTTTTTAGACTGAATGTTTTCTTAAGTAAACCATTCATGGAATCTCTCAAACTGAATGTAATTACCGCAATGTCCATATGTGTATCAATGCATTCATTATAAACTATATATTAAAATATGTCTCCTGTGAGTTAGCCTGCTACAAACGAAAACTTGTTGCCTTTGAAGCGTATGCTTTTCTCAGCTGTTACTGAGAGTATAATCAGCTTTAATTTAAAAAAGAACTTTATTTTCAATTGAATTGATTTTATGGATTTCAGTTTGGCTCGTTCGCTGCACAAAATATATTTATATATTTATTTTATCTTTTATCATATTAATTTTTTGTGTCATGCAAGATATTTCATCACTTCCTAATATTCTGACTCGAAAGCGAATGCCTTGTTAAGTAAGCTAGGGGGTAAATTGTTTGAAATAATATAAGAAATAAGATAAGAGGACCAGTTACAGTGAAATTTAAACATTTTCCATTGTAAAAGAAATTCGAACTTCAACAATTCTCTCTCTCTCTCTAATAATAATAATAATAATAATAATAATAATAATAATCTGTTGCTTATCGATAAAAAAGAAAAAGCCGCTGTCATGATTGACATTGCCGTACCACTATCTCATAATTTAAGAAAAACTGAGCTGGAAAAACAGCGAAAGTATGTGAACCTAGGCTTGGAGATTAAGCGTTTATGGAAGTTATCTAAAATAACAATATACCCCATTGTCATATCAACCGAGGGGATAATAACAACTGACCTCACAGATACATTCAAGGCCCTGGGCATTAATAGGAACATTCTCGTTGCCTGTCAGAGGGCGGTACTGCTGCAGACCTGCCACATCACCAGAAAATTCCTCAGTGGAAACTGATAAAGGGAATACGATGAATTTTGTCTCCCTTTAACGAAACTCGACCCTGGCTCCGCCAGAGAAAGAATACTCGTTCTTTTCTAACATAATAATAATAATAATAATAATAATAATAATAAGGCTTGTCTTCGAGTCCGAAGATTAATGAAGGATGTAATATTTTCCATGGAAGATTAAAGGTCAGATTATTTATGCTCATTGATTGGCACGCCTATCATGTCACTAGCAGACGACAGATTTGGAAACAACATCACCAGAACAACATAAACAATCTTTCTTACCTGTACAACGAGTTACTCCCAGCGCACGGAGGAGACAAGTTACTCAACTCTGCACGGCCTCCACAGTTATGCAGCAGCACTGCTAGCACACGATTGCCTGATCAGTTATTTGATACCTTGTTGCAGTTAGAATTTTAAAAAAAATTCGAGCTTTTGGAGAAAAGAAAAAGTCATTGAACCACTAAATAATGATCATAGTACATATTTCTTTTTTTTAAAAAAATAATATAAACTTGCTTGTGGCTCTAGTTTCTATATTTTCATATTTAGCCTAAAAAGAGTCATAAAAAAGTGGAAAATAAATACTATTACTTAATATTGTTTTTTTTCTCTTATTGGATCGAACCGAAGTTGTGAGTGAGCGATATAGAGATACAAAACTCTCACGTTTGACAAGAACATGAAATCTACCACAAGTTATCGACCATCGGCACCAGTAACGGACGTCGCTTGGTTTCGTTTTGTATCGATGTTTACACCCTGGCTCCCACCCGCGCCACTCCTCCCTCCCAACCATTCCCTCCCTTCTCCCATCGTCCAAAAAAAAACATCTAACAGGATCTGACGTCACGCAGACTGCTCGTGCTATGACACAAAAGGAGATTAAAATAGAAATATTTAAAGAACAAAAAAAAAATACACATTCTAATTGAGAGAGGGTAAAACTAAAGGGAGGCTAGCGAAGGTAAATACCAGGCTGGAAGAAGATGTCGTACGGATTTATTGGACGCCCGCCTCAGAGAGGCTTCTTCATTCGCACAACAACCAAGGTGGGTTCGTTGATGTCACAGCCACTTTAAAAGCTTTCCAATGTACACATTTTGTTATACCGATGAAATCTTAAAAAAAAATTGTTGAAAGTTCAATAAGTTAGGAGTTTTCTTCCAGTAATGATTATCACAAATAAAAAAAAAATTCTAGATGTAATATTAAATGTATTATCATTGTTGTATCTGAGAAGTAATAAACTAATAATAGTCATTGTCTGGTAGTTTTAATTCTTGTTGTGTCCATGCACTTGTATGAACGAAATGGTTTGTATATTTATAATATTTATAATTTGTTTTCAAAAGGCGAAAGTAAACATAACCCCTATTATAACATGCTACAGGTCTAAACGTTGAAAGACAATCGGAGAGATGGATGGACAGACTGCACGAAACAAGTAACTCTATACAAGTCAACTGACCCTAGCAACAGTTGCTTACTGAAATGAAAGTCGAATGTGAAAAGAACATAGCTATTGTATACGACAGATGAGGAAGTTTTTTTTTTTAGAAATGTGTAATTTTTTATTCATATTTTATAAAAAAAAATATTTATAATGATGTAATTACCTTTTAAAACACATGGAAACCAGCCTACAGGTCTATGCTAATCAAACTATTTAATATATAGGCCTGCCACTTACATTCGGTGGGATGTCCGCAAGTCCAGATTAGACGCCAGAATGTTGACATCGAAGAGCGCAGCAGGCGACTTCCGAACCAAACAGCTGGATTCACAAAAGACATAGACGTCGAAAAGAGAATCTAAAACTATGAACTCCAAATAACAGAGGATAACAGAGGCTGCACTGCATGTGGTAAAATATGTAGGAACATGCTTAGATTGCTTATCCAAATGACATGCGATACATGCACTCCTAATTACATTTTGGAAGCGACGAAAAGCTTTACATATATAAATAAGTTGAACATGTTCGGATCTTTCTAGTCCACGTTATACATATATAGTTTTTGAGTGAAGACAGGCTAGATCTACTTAGCTGCTCTACTCATTCTAAGATCAAGTGGAAACTTTAAAAATGAATTAATTAAAAAAATTAACCAGTTTATTAATTATTGGTAATTAATAATTTTGTTCTGTATCGAAAAATTCAAAATTATTGAGAAATACATTTGTAACTATGGAGTTCTTTCCCTAGATAAGTATGTTTTTAAAAAAGTATTTTTATATTTTCATGTTTCATCATGCATCATTCGACTATCTTCTCTTAATCAAACACCCATTATTTACCCACCATTCCCCATTGGTTCCGCAAGGTTGTCATTGCCGGAAGTGGTAATGGAGGTAAGCACTCCACTACCTATAAAATGCTTCCTAATGGCATGCGTCTCAAACAGCCTCTGACAACCAGTCCAACTCCCGGCCTTCACGTGTGGCTCAGATATTGAGTCCGGCGGAACTGTTCTTACTAACAGGAGAAGGGGCACAGGCGAGTAACTGGAGCCTTAACCAGTAAGCTTCGGGCAGGAGGGGCTCGTTAGCCATGGCTGGCTACCCACCTAGGAGAAGGAAAACTCTGATTTCAAACCTCTGCTGCCTTGCAGCTATACCCAACCAAGGGAAAGGCTTCGGGAGTCAACCCTGAGGAAAAATCAGGAGCTGGCGACATAAGGCAGTTTGCAGCACCCAGTGCTACACTCTGGCAGAACCTGCGACGCTGCTGACCCCAAACTGTATCGGCACTGCCGTTCCTTTGGATACATCGGCTGCGTGGAGAGGGGGGAACTGATGTGTGGGCGACATCGTTCCGACCACAGCTTATGCCCAGGCATTCATCTCATTTCCATGAGATGATCCATAGTCGCTTCGCGACTGACGGTGGCCATAGGAAGATTCCCCATTATTCCCCCTCCCCCATCATTCACACACCACTTCCCATCATTCCTTTTATTTTGATGAAAATAATTTAAAATGATGTTTTTTTAAACTCACAATTTAAAACATCTCATTGTGGACATTTAAAACAAGTATGTTTTGTTTTCTTAATAACAAAGCCAACTCAGACGATCAGCCTCATTTCGTTTTTGTTATAATAACAATGAAAGTATAGAATCGATACAGTTCATATAATTAAAACAACAAAACAATAAATCCTGAGGTCTTCCAATTGCACTTCTTGTTTTAAATAAACAAATGTTTGCAATAAATCTATATATTATTTCTCAAAGTAAGAGGTCAAACGAGCAACATGCCAGCAACAAGTAAATAGGGAAGATCCCATGGCGCACGCACGCGGTGTGAATAGAAGTTGGTGCATCCCAATCCGCACTATTTTGTGAATGAAAGTGGTGTTTATATAATTATCTCTTCATCTCAGATTATTGTCATAATATTAAACGTATTTCCACATTATTGTGTCGTTATACTATTGAAACTAGAACAACAACAATACACAGATAAAGTATACTCTCAGGTTTCACTTTAGAAAGTACTTTAATTACGCACATTCGTTCATTAGACATGATTACGAAAGGTAACTCATCTCTCTATTCCTAGATCTAGATCTAGATCTAAAACTTGAATTCAACTCTAAGAAGATTATAGAACTTCTCTTCGCAAGTATAGTTTTATGCTTTAGCACATGAACGTACTTATTATAGTCCATTTAATCAAATTAACATTCAAATTTGTTTTTCTAAAGCATTGTTGCATGAGTGCAGCTATATTCTTAATATCGCGTAAATTAAGGTCAATTAGCCATTTTTTTTAGCTTCATTCATAGTATTTTTCATTCATGAATTCACGCATTCACTTTACTTCAAGCAAATGGGAAGATCCCATGGCGCAGCATGATGTGCATGAAAAATTATATATCCAAAATCCGCACTATTTTCATTCACAAAATGAATTTTTTTTTTACTTTAAAACGATTTTAATAATGTCCGGAAATATCCAGGACTTTTTCGACCGGCGGCATAGCATTTAATAACATTTCAGGAGATTTCCAAGGGGCTCCTGGTAAATTAAGAGGCCGCGGGAAATCTGTTATGTTTTATAAAATGGTTCAATTTCATAATTTATACACCTAAAAATTAGCACATGTCCAAAGAAAGTTCGGGACCCACTGTGGTCGCATATGTTGTAGTATTTTTTATTCATGAATTCACTTATAACAAGTAAATGGGAAGATCCCATGGCGCAGCATGGTGTGAATTGAAATGGTGTGTCCAAATCCGCACTATTTTTATTCATAAAATAGCATAGACATAAATAAATATAGACTGGAAAAAGGAATTAACTTCATGTAACTTGATTTAATCATTTATATACCTAAAAAATTAGCACGGGTCCAATGAAAGTGCGGGACCCACTGTGGTCACATATGTTGTAGTGCCTAAGGCCTTCCCGGGAAAATAGCGGCGTATGCTATGCCGCCGGTCGACTAGTACAATATAAGAACAAAAAAAACAACAACAAAAAAAAAAAACAAAAAAAAAACAAACAAACAAGATGCTGAAATTTTATTAAAAGAATTAGACGAATGGAAATCGAATTGGAGCATGTTTTTCAACCCAGAAAAATGCCCGACACAAAATTAGGGGGATATTTCTTATTCCATACGCTAGGACAAATTCGTACAAGTACAAGTGCTCCTTTATCAGCCAGGAAAACAAACGACTGAGCAGAGTATTTAAGTCATTGATTAACGTGCATGACTAGATTGACACATGAAATGCGTAGGACGTAACTATCTTATTTTTTGACGTTACATCTTTACTATATAAGATAAGAATACAACAGACTAATTATAGTAGTTTTTATTCTGCTCTGAGTTCTGATTTACTGGTATTTTCAACTTAATGGTGATGTAATTAAAAGATGTTTTTTTTTTCGCTATAGAATCCTTAATACATATGGTTCTATTTAATGTAAATTTTCATGAAAACAGTAGATCTGTATACAGTATGTACGAAATAGATAGTTTTTACTAGACGTACGTTTTTCATACGTTTTACAAGGAAATAAGAAAAACAAAAATAAATCAGTTACAGGGATAGCAGTGTTCACCCCCTAAGTCTGGTGATTCCTTTATTGTTGATATTTCAATTATTTGAATAGAGATCTTATATTATAGCCAGTGGATTAGGATAGCATTCAAGACGTGAAGGGGTTCAATGAACCCAGGCCTACGACCATTAGGGGCCCACAGCATTGACGACACATGTCAGGAGCTTAATTGCGTTTTCTGCCCATGGGTCTTGGCCTTTTGGGACCCATATGATCCCTTGGGAATGACACCTTGTATCTTTGTAAAAGCCTATTTAAAAATACTCGCATTGAAATGTCTTTTGGTCAATATATGGACTACTCGATTTTTTGCCACTCACTAAATTAGTTTTTTGGTAGGGGAGGTCCAAAAACAAAGTTTTTGATGATAAACAAAGCCCGGGCACACGAGTTACTTGCTACACCACTGCTTATAACACCATTTAACATCATAATAAAATTAGTTTCAAATGGATAAAGGAAACATCGGATGGCTGCCTCGTCGTGTGGTATGTGCTCTGTATTGAAGTCTAGGTGGCCCAATATGTTATGTCTTCTGATGTCGTCCTACGCCGACCTAATTTTTGGATTAGTTTGTAATAATCTTCCATTCGACCCTGTATAACAAAAAAAAAACAAACATCATCACAAAATAAAAAAAAACAACAACCTGAAAATAACAATAAAAGATTATTCTAATGACTAATCTATATAAAAAAATAAAATAAATGAAAAACATCTGCAGAGTTTCTCCTAATCGATACTGAGGTAAAGGCTTTAATGTACGGTAGTCTCTCTTGTTCTCATCAGTAGGGAATCTCTAGATTTAAAGAAGGCTTTTGGTAATGTTTCCTCCCCTTGCTGTAACTGTGACAGAGGTATGATCCTGTGATTGGATCGAAAGCTTTAGTTCGATATATCAGTATGAGTTCAATATCAGAACGCTCTCTAGGTTAGTGTTTATCACTTGGTATTACATTGTAAAATTCAAACAAAAGAGCATCTAGTGGTATAACTTAAAAACATTTGAAAGTTATCTGTGGTCAAAAATTAGTTCATAATGTTATGCTTTCCTGATATCTTTCACACACAAAAAAATAAATAGATTTTTCTTTCATTGATCTGAGCCGGTTACATAAGGTCGAGTAATAAAATTGAACAGCATTAGAAAACAATTCTCTAAGTCACGAGCTTAACATTTTACCATCACAGTAGACACAAGACAGGATCAGATAAAAAATGTAGAAATGCAGACACAGTAACTGTTTTTTTGGTCTTGGCAACAAACTCATTGAATCCAATCCAACTTTCTGATGTCAATGTTTGAGTGAGACTGTACTATACACGTATAATGAATTCTCCATTTGTTAACAATTTGTTTTTGTTTTTTATACACATACACTATTGTTTGACAAATTTCCTTGAAGAAATCTACATAAAGATATATATTTTTTAATTTAAAAATTGATATTAAATTGCATTATTAGAATAAAAACACAAAATAATGCTGCAATGTACACGTATCCTAAAAGACACTAAAATAAGATTTCAATCACTGCAGAAACTTTAACAGACTATTACGTGATGGGCGGAAATCTGGCTATTTTTAATCTACAAAATGTGTTCTGTGCAAAGCCACCACCAATGGGAAGCTCTATGTGGCTGCATAGTTTGCCTATGCTTAAGGCCGGTCCTGTTCGCATCCATGAGACAGTCAGGCGGACAAGAAATTTGATCGAATTTTCTTATGTTAACGCGGAGACATATTGATGATAAATTAAACACCACTAGTAGTCAAAGCGACAATATTTTCTTTTCAGAAGTGAATGCAATACGTAAGTAAAATTCTGTTCGACAAAAACTGACTCCACTATTCGGCCAAACGGTTCCCAGCGAGTCTATCTGACACCATGCAGAGTGCGCCCCCATTTCAATGATTGTGAGATGACGTCTGGATCGTGCAGACGAGAACGTTAATCTCGTGCGGCTCAATGAGTGATTGCAAGTCTTATTAATGTGTCGAGCCTGGAGACATAACGGCGCACTTGTTGCATTGTAGGATGCTGTTAAGATAAGTCCTGACCCTGAGATTATACACATTTTAAACTAACCGAGATATGTAGGTAGTGGCCAAAAAAAAAAAAAGACAAACCGGTTTAAGCAATCTTTGTACTGATCAGAAATAGGAACAAATGGCGCAAACAACTATATTTTCGACCGTTGATTTCGTTGTTGGGCTAGGCTATGGAAATAGGACTATTGAGTTGTTTCCCTTGCTCACGGTCATACCGAGTACACAAACATACAAAAATGAATCCATGTCCTATTTACTTGCCACATATTCATTTTCACTTTATTTGCGTTTTATCTAAGGCGAAAAAAAATCTAGTCACCAGTAACATATTACACGATCTTAGGACATTCTAAGCAAAGTCTACTTGGTATATCTATCTACATCTCTTTTGTCTACTTGGTATCTCTACATCTCTTTTGTCCCTAAAGAACTGGAACAGAAGCTGATCCAACCAAGTCGCCACCTGCTATATTTCCAGCTCGGACCAAGATCGAAAGTTGTCCTGACAATAGCGTGGGCTCCAAGCTTTTGTTCAGCCTCTTGGGTAAGGGTGAGCAGGGAGTTATTAGACGGCGCCCTCAAGAGACTTGAGTAGTGAATGCCCTGTCTAGCTGACATCACTACCCTCCTTACGCAGCTATTGTACTCTAGTGAGTATTTAAGTAGACTAAGAAGATAATCCAGCTCATGAGTAGACAGAGATATCTACTTGTAAGAATGATAACTTTATACAATATTATATTATCTTTTTTATCATCTTATCTTCTTAGTACCACCAAAAATGCCATCTAACAATTTCCTTTATTAGTTCTAACGAAATGTCATATACCAGTGTTCTTTATTTTTTTCACCAGGTCAAAACAAAAAAAAAGACAATATTTGTCACTTTCCCCCCTAAATCTGGTGTCCCACATAGACTTAATTTACGTATAGACCTACACTAGCAAATTAATCCAATAGTTCATGGAATCTAGTTAGGCTTCTCGGAATATAATCTAGTCAGGCTTCTCGGAATATAATCTA
>JADKLZ010000130.1:26595201-26608003 GCA_021533235.1 Biomphalaria straminea | reverse complement strand
ATACCTTCCACAATTAGAAGCAGTAACTGTAACAAACTGATTATACTGTTATAATACCTTCCACAATTAGAAGCAGCGTACATTATAAGAGACAGAGTGATCTGAGGTGAACTGTTATCGGGATTAGAGTAGGAAGGCTATTTCGATAATACTTTCACAAGAAACTGAGCCGTCAGGCTTAGTACTTCGTAGCCCCCAACAGATGTAGTGACCATCCCAACCCCCCCCCCCCCACCCCTTAATTCTTGGAGATGAGGACACTCGTACAAGATATGTGACACTGTCACATCGTGATCGGTTCACTAAGATATGTGACACTGTCACATTAGTGATCGGTTCACTAAGATATGTGACGCTGTAACATCAGTGATCGGTTCACTAAGATACAAGATCTTTTAGCTCCTACAGTAGCACCAAAAACAAATCAAAATCATTATTCCATGGTTTGCCCTGGAGCTCCTGTTCTTCTCATGTTCATATTCTAAATGCTACTTAGTTAATGTTACACTCTTCCTAATGACATTCCAGCTTGGAGTAGATAGGATTCTGATACGTGAATAATTCATCTTAATACGTAAGTAACTAAGCTGATGACTTCCTGTATTTTTTTCAACTTTTGATGACACATGCCTAACAACAAAGTTTTGTTTATGTATTGTAAGAAGAGTTGTCCGTGTTGCCATGTTTACGTATCTCTAGATCTGAACACGTGACAGTGAGCTCGGCTAATGTCTGGTACGGCAGAAGGCGATGGCCATTTAGATAATTGGCTGCACTGTATCGACCCTGCTCTTTCATTGGGACTTTTTTTTTCTTTTTTTACGTCTTGTTTGTTGGTTTTCTTGACAAGTGAAGTGTAATTACTGGACAACTAGATCTGTGGAAGGAAAATTAGTTGTGATTGATGTCATACATTCAAAGACCAAGGGATTAGAGTCAGTGTTACTGCAGCGATCGGACCCTTTGATGTCCACTATAGTAAAAAAAAAAACGCAAGCTTAAAACCTTTGGTCATATTAAAAGATCATCGGGGCTCGCAAAGACCCTCCTTCAGGGAACAGTACCAGGAATAAGAAGAAGAGGCAGACAGAGAAATCGATTGGAGGACAACATAAAAGAATGGTCAGGCTGGCAATTGAAAGAGGTCCTAAACAAGGCAAAAGACATGGAGGAATGGAGGAAAACGGTCAACGAGTCTTGCTTGGTGCCCCAACGTTCCAACAGATTAAGGTGTAGGTAGAGATAAAAAAGTATGGCATACAGAGTTCAGTTAATTAGAGTCAGCGTGTTAACTTTGCAAGGGAATCAATCACGAACATGGAATATTATAAAGAAAAAAGAAGAGAAAAACAGGTTCAACAGATTTGAAATTTCAAAGACCATAAAAGTATCGTATTAAAAATTTAAAAAGTCGTGTAATAATAGAAAAAGAAAAGATTTAGTTCGAGCTTTTATTTTCCTCATGGTAGATGTCTTACCACAGCAGGAAAGTAATAGAAATTTTAGTGAAGACGTTTCTAAAAATAGAACCACGGAACCGTTTTCTTTTTCTCTCAGTGACCAATGTTTTAAGTCGGAAACTCTGTGGCCTGCATCCTCTAGCACATAATCTTCGCTTTAGCTCCAGACTTATCTTTTTTTCTGTTTTAATTGGCTGCAATATATTAAAAATCTATATTCAATTCATGTATTAAAAAGGTATTTGTTTAAATAATACTTAAATATTTAAAGTGGTAAACACACATTGAAAAGCATTGCATTGTTCTATTATGTGTGATGATGTAGATCATTAGAAACTCAACAGCTTTCTTTTGATTTTCTAAAAGCAAAGTAAAAATTAAGACTCTTGTTTGTCGCGACGAGGAATGAACCTCATTCACCAATCGTAAATAAACACATTTAGCAACGTCATAATATTGATATAACAAAGAAAAATACGTATCACATGACAGCCATTATCCATTACATAATTTGTATAGAAGATATATAGAATCATGTGGCTAAATGTTGTTAGTTTACGATTGGTGAATGAGGTCCATTACAATCTAAAATGTTGCTTCTTCTAATGAATATGTTCATAAAAGATTTAAAGCTCCCCCCCCCCCCGTAAGACACACGTGAATACTATTAAAGTGTTTAGTAACCTTATTTTTCCGATGCAGTCTTGCATAGTACTTAAATGAATCAATTTGGTTAGAATTAACAAAGCCAACTTAATTTGACTAAACGAGACAAAGGTCAAATGCCCTGAAGTCGATTCACATATTAATGTCAGTAGAAGGACTGGTAAACGACCCATGTAAGGAAGTCGCAATGAACTGAACGGGTACTGGCTATTTCTAACCCTAACCCAAACACCCCTGACCTAGATGTCCTTTTCTTATTCTTGTTACTAGATTGTGGTTATCTCAAAGATGTTTACGGGTTTCCAACGTCGAGACATTAACTTTGATCCTGTTACAAGAGACTATGCACACAAATTTCCTCACGGACAATAAAGATTATTATTATTATTATTATTATTATTATTAAAAAAAAAACAAACCTCAAACTACAGAATCATAAACGAAACATCAGTTTTAATTTATAATAGGACGAAACAAAAACGTATGTTTACATAAAAAAGACAATGCAATATATTCAAACAGATTATGTCATGTAGGTTACTTAACAAAAGAAAAATCTCTTGAAAATAATCTACCACCAAACTGCAGATACTTACAAACTCAAAGTAGAGACCCTACAAGCTGAAACAAATGCATATTGGCTTTAAGTAATACAATCCACATAAATAAGTCAAGTAACAAAACATAACATTTCAATTTTAAGACAATTAATAAAACATGTTTTGGCCTTTTTTTTTCTCCATTTTGCGGAGTAGGTCAATTTAAATTTAGAAATGATATAATTAGTCATTTTGTTGTATACACAAAATATTTTAGTGTAAATATACTTTAATCTTTTGATATGACTCAATAATAAAAGTATAGGTCTGCATATATGTGTGTATATATATATTACAAAGAATGCATTCAAGTAGATCTCTCTATACATATATATTCACAGAACTTGATCAATTTTTGGCTCAGAAGCGGAACTATTTATAGATTCTCTAGCAGCAAAGCTATATATCAGGAGTATGACGTCACAGCAAACTCTAGATGCATCTCTTAAGAAAGACACAACCTTAATCACAGGCATGAAACAAAACACACACGCACACACACACGCACACAAACAAGTGATTCCCAAACTTCATAAATAGGCAATTTGCTAACAACTTCATTTTGTTTGGAATGTAATTTCAGCAGTTTTTTTTTATTATATCAACAAATACTTTATAAATAAATAGACTTTAAAAAAAAAAACAACAACATTTTTTTACCCTGGACTCTGCTAACAAATGTTAACACTACCCTGGAAATAGGCTACATTGTAAATGCCTATACATATTTATATAATCATTATAATGCAAATTGCTTAAACATACAGGAAAATTTTTTATCTGTAAATGTATATGGACAAATAGAAAATGTGATCTACTTACAACTAAAGTTGTATAGTATACATAATGATATTTGTTAAATCACCACACACATAAAGAATCTATTTACATTTATATGTACAGGATAAACAGTGGGCTTTTTATGGATAGAGAAGGTGGTTGGTATCAAAGACTAAGGGGAAACTACACAGCTACGTAAGAGATTAATATCAAATGGAACAGGTCACGCTTCACTGAAGCTATTTAATAAACAGAAGATCACATCTAGCTACTTAATAGAACATCTCAGTACTAATGTATTCCAAACAATGATAGATACAACTACGTGACTTTCAGTCATTGAAATATAGATACAACTACGTGACTTTCAGTCATTGAAATATAGATACGAAAAGATAACTACGTCTTCAATGAGGCATGGCTGATAGGATCACAACGACATTAATAACGGCATATATTTATACAAAGAAATTTCAGTTTTATCGCATTCGTTTTATTGAAATCAAAGTTTCTATTGAAACATTTTTGTTTTGCAATAATGAATTTTGTTTCACACAGCTCAAACTATCAAAGAGATATTATTTTAATCTATCATACTAAATTATATCTACTATTTTATTCTGCTTTTTACACTTTTGGAAACTGGATAATGCGTTGAAAAGGGGAACCATTCATTTAATAGTTTTAATTTGCATTACATCCTCAGTTATCTCCTCTTTCAATTGTCTTTGGTTTTAATGCAGATTTAGTTAACAATAAAGACAAATGAGAAGGAAAAACAAAGTGTAAACATTATTGGTGGAATGTTTAAAGTGAGCACATGAGCTAAAGAAAGATGAAAAGATGTATATGGATTCAGACCTGTTCTACATCATTTGTAATTCCATGGAATTCAACAATGTTTTATCTAAAAAAGTGTCTAACCACATATTACAATGGCAAAAATATATTTACTGTTTTCAGTTAGTCTGGAAATGGAAAAGCGTTTTGTAATATTATATGTCTATGGAAAGGAACACTATATAAGAGTTTATCAGTCATCATAATTTAGTTATTATAGTTAATTCATTATACATAGGAATGTTTAGTTTTTTATTTAGTAAATACCAAATGTAAAGAAAATATTTATTTTATAAGAAAATTATAATTTCTGTACATTCTCATATCATACATATAGCAAGGAAATAAAGAAATATTAGACCTTTCTTTTACATGTACAAATATTGTTGAATATATTTGCATATAGTTGCATTTGTATATTATTGCAACATGTAGTAGAATGTAAGTTACAAATAACAAAATGTGTATGTGATTTAAGTAAATATTTTTTTTTGTTGTTATTTAACAAAAGTATAACAATAGACATAAGATAAAAGCATTAAAAGGCAAAATGTAGACACATCACATGCATTGAAGACATCACACACATCAATCAAATCAACCACATTAAACACATCACAAGCATTAAACACATCAGATGCATCAATCACATCACACATATAAAACACATACACATCAGACAAGTCACACGCATCCATCACTTACACACATGTACTCCTTAAAACTTTAAACTATGAAACTTCAGCATGTTTTGGACATCAAGTAGTTCCTAGTGTTTGATGGGGACATAGCCAACAATGCAATGACACAAAGAAGTGCGAAAAGTATTTGGCAAAGGTATAATGTTTTTGTACCACAAGATACAGGAAGTGAATCACAATGAATACAAGATACACAAACTGTTAGCTACATTAACATGACCATAATGAATCAAACATATACAAACTCATACAATGAATGTTAAACTGGCATACATATTCTTATATCTTACATTGTTGGCACAAAGTGAATGCATTTCTTCTATTTGTTATAGGTCCTCTTACATCATCATGATTTCAAGCTTTTCAAGTTTTTTTTTTTTGTGGCTTTTTTTTTTAAGTCTTCAGTAATCTTTGACCTGTGCCACATATTTTGATACCATCATTGAAGGATTTAGCATTTTCTTTATTGCATATCTACTCTATTGCATAAAGTAGTACAGAATTATTTTGCCATTAATAAGAACCAGGAGGGCTTGGATGCTGAGTCCCAAAATATGGACATGAATATTTTGAGGACAAGTATCAAGACTCTCGATTCTTTAAAGTGTTGTTCAGGATTTATAATCCCAGTGCGCACCATATACTATTGATAATTTTAAACTGTGCTCATGAAATTGCCTGATAAATCTCAATTTCAAATCCATTGATTAGTAGCGCACATAGGAATCATGTCCCCCCACCAAAAAAAAAATAAAATAAAAAACTATTAATGCAAGTAGCAAGTATTGAAATGATTGCAGTGATCATGACATATGTATTATTTCAATATCTGTAGAATGGCACTTGTTCTGAGTAAGGCCTACCATTGTGTTTCATCAGCTTTAAACTAATGAGACTGCTGTTTATACTGCACTTTAAGATAATTTAATCTGTTTACCACAAAACTGTTTCTGTCCTGTTTACTTCTGAACCAATCTTCTCATTCTGAAATCTAAGTTGTTTTATAACAAATGTTAATCATTGCAACTATTGTCATCAAGTTGTTGAGATGAGCTGCTTCAGAGTTTATTTGCTTCTTATTTTCAAATGTTTTCTCTACGTAGTTGGAGGGTCAATTTCAATGAGAATAATTTCATAATCTTTGTCATCATTGATTAAATTCTTCTCTATGATGAACGTTGACTCGTGTGAATAATGTCGAACAATATTATCATCCAATCTGACAAGGATCCTATTCAGATAAAAATGTTAACATAGATAGAAACATTCGCTTAACAAAAATTTCTATAAGATAATTATCTAAATGCTAACAATATAGAGCATATAATTTTATTGATAGGAAAAAATTAACTCATGAAACTAGGAAATAATCTATTTGTAAATAAATTAATGTACTTACCCTTTTCTTGATTTTTTGTACAAATTTTTAACTCTTGAAGGTGAGATGGAGTATTTTTGTTCAATCTGTTCCAAATGTAAGAAAAATAAATAAAATGAAACAAAAATGAAATGTGAAAACCTTCAAATTAATGCATTAAATAACTTTCTTCATTCTAAATTATTTTCCTATGTATTCAAACATTTGAAAGTCTACAAATAGCTTACAGATTTTAAAAGTCCATGAAGTGTTGGAATCTCTAGCATCAAAGCTGTATATACTTCCTCGTGATGCTCTCGAACATACAAGAGAACTAGAGAGAGACAGAGATGAGATGTAAAGCATATGAAAAAAAAAAAAAAAAGTAAAAGTTCCCATTTCAGACCTTGAAATCTGTGGGGCAGATGATGTAAAAGTCATCTGTTTCTTTAGTCAATGTTAATGACCAACTGCCTTTATTTTCCCCAAATAATGTCAGCTACCCATTTAAGTATCCTTAAATCCTGAAGTTCAAAATCTCAGCCTTTGCCAAGATTTAAATACTTCACCACTCAGCCACCATGCCTATGCCTTTATTTGCAAAACTCTTTGTTACAACTTTAAAGAATATAAGAATGCAATCTCTTTGTTACAACTTCAAAGAAGATTAGTTGGCTATCTCTTTGTTACAACTTCAAAGGAGATATCATTGGTTTACATTTGTAGAAAACTATTTTTTTTTTTTTTTTTTTTTTTTTTTTTTTTTTTTAAGATTTATTGCAATTTTATAAAAGCTTTGGCAGCAACAACAAGAGTATTGTGCATGTCACAGACATTTTAATAAGTATTTCTTATATTTTTGTTTCTTGGTACTAAAAATGACAGATGTAAGGGGAGTAAGTACGATTTTATTTTTTTTTATATTCTTATGTTTACCTTTTGGTGCATCTTTTGGCACATTGATTGAATCTCTTCTTGGTCTTTTTGCTGGACTGCTGGTATAATAGTCATCACAGGAGTCAGGTAACTCAAGACTTGTCGGTAGACTGATAGGAAAATAATCATATTTATATGAAGACTACAGACATATACAAATCTAACAACAACTAATAGCAACATTTAGGTTTAAAACTTTTTTCTCATAATGATGTGTAAAAGAAGTCCTTGCTATTAAAAAAATTTAAACTTTGGTGAGCTTTATAAAGGAGACATCTTCAATAACAAGAGCTAAATAATAAAACAACAACAACCATAAAATCAATATTTCTAGAAGATTAATAAATGGGAAAATAGAAAGGCAGACATAAGTAGCTTAAGTAGATAATTATTGAAGATATTTAAAAAATGTGAATTCAAAGGAGGTAAGGATAGATTAGTTGAATAAAACGTCCCATTGAAGAAGTTAAAATCCATATACTGTTCCAAAAACTCTTAAAAAAAGAATCTTTATCTATAACCTCTTAAAACTCCTGAAAAAAACTTACCTAGAAATGTCCTCTTCTTGTGTTGGGACTACACCCAGTGTGATAGACTGCAAATTCAATAAATTACATTAGTTATGAGCCTGGTAATACAACATTAATAAACATTTTATACAAAATACACTAAATTAGCAACTAATTCTACTTGGCATAAATCAATTTTAAAAAAGTGTATTAAGATCTCAATGGTTGATAAGTATCTCTCGGTAAGCATTATAAGGCTCTTCAATCCTGTAGAAAATGGCTCAGAAATATGTCAAAGAAGACTCAAATCTATCATTTATAAAACTTTCTTTCCAATATGTTTTTTTTTTGTTTTGTTCATGTACTAAGAGCAGATGGACTAACTACCTTATGAATAAACTCTGCTGTCTCATGAAGCGGATTGAAAAATACAGGAGGTGTGGTCATGTCGGCCATTGAGTAGAACTCTGAGCGGTCACAAGGATCATGGAATGCTTCTTCAGCTTTCTTTCGACCTAAAAATGTTTTAGAAAAATCATTACAGGTGTATATCTAGCAATACAGTAGGAACTAAAGAAAAATTTATATTATTTTCTTTTGTGTGTATAATATGTCCTATGCATCTATATGTCTTACTTATTGTTCTAATGATTGTAAATTCTTTTTTGTAAAACCAAACTCATCACTTACATAAAAGCAGCACTTTTTTTTTTTGAGAGAAAAACAATCATAAAATTGTATGCCAAGTGCTGCTTTTATGTATGTGATGTTTCAGCACCTCACTTTGCACTTGTATGTATTTATTTTACTTGCTACTTTAACTACAAAGTGAAATTATTTTACAGAGTTAAAAAAAGCCACACATAATGGCTAACCTTTACTTTTGGTGCCAGAAGTTCCAAAATCTTCAGGTTTATTTTTTGCCACTCGTCTACGTTCTTCATCTCGAGTTTTTCTCTCAGCCCCCTGGTGACAAAAATGTTGATTTGAAATATAGAAAAATTAAATTCAACAACTTCATAGAATTTTATACTTTTTTTTTTATGTACAGAAAAAAAAATTAAATACTTTTTTTTTCAATTCAAACATTGCCTTAAACAACAACTCCACAACATATAGATGCATCTTATCTAATTTTACTTTTAAAAATGTTTATAGAACAGTCAGCTTTACCATCAAGCTTTAAATAATGTAAAGAAGTTTAAATTTGATTGTTTTACTTGATGATATGCTAATTTAGAGGTGCCATAATTATAGTTAAAACCAGTTTAAGAAACAATGAAGGGACACAGTGCAGGTACATTTTTAGGAGCTTAATTCTTTTAAACTCAAAATTGAAACAATATATAAACAGCTCAAGTAGATACAGGATACAATAATGATGATCAATAAAACTAACCAACATTTTACTTTCAACTAGCTAACTTTTAAACCAAATATATTCCAAGCTCCTACAAACCAAATAAGCCTCTCTCATCTTTGATATCTCCATCATAGAATCTCCTAGAACCATTACGTAACATCATGCCACCTCAACAACCTTCAACTTGGCTTTTTATTTTATTATTTTCTCTGTCTCTTTTTATATTGACCTATGTTAAATTATATTTCCCTACTTTGCTATCAAGGTCTGACTGGCATTTTGTTCCTTTCCAAGCGTCATAAGGTGTGACATAATTTGAGTACATACAAACTGCCCTACATTTTGTGAATTTTGAGCTGTCTACAAGGATATGACACTTATAAAAACCACAATCCATTTCAATGAGCCAGAGTAAGAGTCTCACCTTATCACAAAATGCCTTGATCTGACAGTAACCTCTATGAACCAAATGGTTGTCCTTTGGGCTCTGTTCATAAGTATCTATCTGAACATGGAGTGGAATGCCCTTAACTCCCTTTTGATTGCTGAAGTCTGTACTCAAACAATGTACTGCAATGTTTACCTGGGAATTATAGATGTTTATCAAATAAAGAATCTAATATAAACACCTTTTTCTTGTTTGTAAATTTTCTTATAAGAGATAAGATAAGATTAGGCCCCTAAAGGGACTTACTGATATACATAAGTGTTCTCTGAGACTTCTAAATATAGTTTAGTTGAATAATATGTTGCTAATGAAAGGTATTATATACATTGTTAAATTTATTTCCCTTTTTACTTCACAACAACAGCAACTAATATAGTGTAACAGCAGCTAAGAATAATATGGTGCAATAGCAAACATTTTATACCAATGATGGTATTAAATTTTTGTTACATAATAGATTATTGTTGTTTTTTTGGCATTGCTACATTAAAATGAAAAATTATTTTTTAACTCAAATTTCCAGGGTTTTGACATTTTGAAAATAAAAATCTTGTTTTTTTTCTATCAAGTTGAAAACAGAATCAAAAATTGTCCGTTTTATTTTGAGTGAAAAAAAAATTTAATAAGACTTCAAGATTTGAATCTAAAATTCTGACAGCCTGGTAGTGTGATAAATTGATATATGTGCTTCGGAAGTTATGATCATAGCTTAGAGTTTAAATCTTACAATCTTTCATCCTCTGCTGGACCAATAAAAAAAACATGTTAACTCACTCTGACTGGTCCTTCCATTGGATTCCATCTAACGGCAACAGCATTAAAAGCAATTTCTTCAATATTATGAGGTAACACGCCTTGACAGTTTTTAGTATCTGAGGACAACATTAAATTATCTCGAATCATTGATATGGAATTTTACATCAGGCCACTTTAAAAAGTGAAAAATTACAAAGATGAAATAAGATATTTAAATAATAATAAGATTTTCATAATTCATGTAAGAACAGCCATATGTTTGTCAAGTAAGGACATTTATTAATAGCAGAATTTTCTAAACAAGAATTAATAGGAAGTCTATCTATGTAGCCTATTTCTCTGAACTGACCTATATCTAAAATTCTCTGTTTGTAGCTATGTTGTCTCCCATGCCAGAACTCCCAGGCCTTTCTCTCTTCCTCCATAGTTTTCTCTTCTCGAAATGCCAAAATGATGACAGACTGAAATAAGGAACAATAAAATCAAATACCTTTTTTTTCTTTTAATTTTATAATAATAATTATAATAATAATAATAGCATATAAATGAATTAGAATTAAGTTATGCAATTTGATATTTTATTATCTACATAATAATTTTTTTAGATCTATATCTAGCTTCTAGGGTTTAGGCTATACAAGATTTATTCTATAGGATATATAGGTCCTTCTATCACCATATTTTATCATCTAGAAATCTAGATCTAGATCTATGTGCTTTGGATGGATGCCAGGGCAGCCAGGTCCTATGGTATGCGGATGTCTTGATGGTCCCAGTTTCATACCCTGCCTCCTGCAGGACATATGGGCTAGGATGAAGGAACTGTCAAAAAAGTTTGAGTTTTTATGAACTATAACATCATAAAAGAAAGTTTTTCTCTGGCAGGAACACACATATAGGCGTAGGCTGCCTGGTTTTGAGGTGTACTGGACTGTCGTAAATAGTCATAAAATTAAAAAGAAAGTTTTTCTCTGGCAGGAACACACATATAGGCGTAGGCTGCCTGGTTTTGAGGTGTGCTGGACTGTCGTAAATAGTCCCAGGTTAAAAACCTGCACCGTCCCATCCCCTTAAGGTTTGGACTAGGATGTACTCATGTAGATCTACATTATTTTTTTTTATGATTATCTTCAACTGTAAACACTAAATGAAAATCCGAAACTTGTTAAAACTTAAAACATTTTACAAGCATTCTTCTTTTTTTTTTTAAAGTTATGTTTGTGGTATTGTATAAGATAAGAAGATAAAGGCCTAGATCTAGAATCTACAATTTTTTAAAGTAGATTACATCTAGATCTATAACTTTTAGTGCTGACGTGCTAGAAGATGAAATGTTGTTGAACAGTTTAAAAAAATGTTACCTTGACAACTGCACACTTTATAAAGCGCTCTTGACTGTCAAAGTTTAACGTCAGACCGTAGTATTGACCTATAGAAAAATATCAACAAGAGTAGAGTGCAATTCTAGAGTATATATGCAAGTGTCTCTAACAGAACTAAATCGATGTTTTAAAAGTTTTGAGTCAAAGGATCAAAATTTCGTCTTCTATTTCTAGCGATATCTTCATTAGATGTCATGGACATTGAGATGGACAGTTTTTCAAGTTTTAGTTCACGTCTTTGGTCAAATGATTGATTCATTCAATTAGTTTAGTGAAACAAAAATATTTATTTAAAAAAAATGTTACTGAGCCTTTTTATTTTAAAAATGTAAGTGTGTATATGTGAATCAATTTAAGCAGCGGTTTTCCCTTTTTTTTATAACGAATATTTTAGGGTAAGATTAAAAAGGGTTTCTATCTTTAAAAAGTTTTGTAAGAAAATGTTTATAACTATCTTAGAGCTTAAAAGAGGGGCCGGAAATAAGTCATTTCCTCCTTTTTGTAACACTCTATCATCCAATACTTAATAATACTCATAGCCTCGCCTTTTGTGTCATTTTGAATTTCTAAGATTGTTCCGCCCCAGAAAATGTTAGTTTTTTTTTTGTTTCGTTACATGGCTTTTAATGTAGCCTATGTCACTTTAACTTTAACAACTGTTCTAATCTTCTGAATTGAGGCAGCCAATCTTGATTGTAAAACATTTGGCAACCTTCTTACACACACGCATGACTAGATTGACATATGAAATGCCTAAAACGTAATTATCTTTTTTTTTTTAAGTAACGTCTGTAACATATAAGATAACACAAGATAAGGTTTCTTTTCAGATTTCTTTTCCATGTCTTTGCTCATCACTAAAACTTATGAAGTGTGGCTATTATCAAGTTGGAACATTTGAGTTTTTGAATTAAAAAAAAAAGCGTTTGTAACTTGTATAATAGTCAGTCAATGAAACAAGGCCTTAGTGTCAGGATGTAGGTCTAGCTTACACTAACTACTGTG
>JADKLZ010000130.1:26550712-26563338 GCA_021533235.1 Biomphalaria straminea | reverse complement strand
TGTTTATGTGTGGAGGTATCTGTAGAAGTATGTGTGGAGATAATGTGTGGGAGTGTTGTGTGTGTAAGCACTCTGGATATCTGCAGTGCAGGCGACATTGTACATATCAGTTTCATTCTTTTGACTTAAACAAGTCAGCTGTGAGTCCACCAGAACTTTCTAAACATTATTATAAGGTTGATAGTCTTTCAAAGTTTTTTTTTATGTTTCCAAATTAATATTCTCTCTTTAGACGCCTCTGCATACCTCCAGATGATTCACCCGAGAGTATTAAGTTTAAACATATTCAAATACTGTCTGTAAATTAGTTGTCCACAAACAGGGTCAATGTCAAGGCAACGGTTTAAACCAGATATTCTTTGAGATAGAAATTATATTTCATACAAGATCAAGACAGTTCTTTAGGTAGCTTTTTCCCCACTACAAAGATATAAAATTATTATACATTAAATGTGGAAACTACGAGGTTTGGCGCATGAATACAAATGCATCTCTTCAACGCCTACTAACACATTTTTAGGTCATCTTAAGTTTTACAGTACTATGTCGTAAAAGTAGTTCAGTTTTGTAGGTCATTTTCACGAAAGTCATTCAAGATCAACCGATTGACTTTAGGACTGATAGCCTTTTGTGCACGAGTCAGAGGTGAATTCGAAGCGTCTCGTTTCACTGATCTTGAAAAGTTGTTTTCCCACAATGCACTGCTTCGTTTCCCTTGGTTCACATTTTGTAAGTAAAGAGTAAAAAAAATATGATCACTTCATTTATTCTAGATCTATACCTGAACACCAAGACTGTTTCCTATTTCGGACACAATTTCTATTCTTTTATATCTTGCCTGTTCTAGTTTAACTAATAGAAACGTACGAGTGCCAACGTCTTACACCTACACTGTTCATTGGGCTGAATTCTAACAGAATTTAATTTTGAAAACCCTTTGGTTCTTTCTCATATGTCCTAAATGTATGTCTTGTTCCCTAGTTCCAGTCTAATAAACTCTTTAAAGTTCCACCCACGTTTGACCTGAACATTTACCTCACTCTTCACCTACGACCTGTTGTAGTCTGCATTGTTTGTTACCGAAGTTCTCGCGAACTGAAAGTAAATAGAGACCAAAGTATCAGGCAATACATGAAACTTATGACGAAATCATTCCTTATTATTTTTCATTAGGGCGAGACCTAGAAAAAAAAAGATTCAATCTAAACGCCCACTCTCTTCTATTTCTAAATAAGTCAAAGTCCCACGCTGAATGAGATTTGGTTCAAAATAAAAGCAGCTGCGACCTACAATATTATCATTATCTTAATTCTAGACGTTTTCCATCTCCTGCACCAGTGGCCTCTTTAAAAAATCAAGATTTAGCTAAATGGAGTGCGAGTCGACATAGCACTTCTGGGGAGTGCCCTGCTTCGCCGAGAAGGACTTAACTATGACATGCCCTTATCCTCGTAACCCCACTCCCAGGTAAAGGCGCAAAACTTGTATATATATATTATGTGTGTGGGTGTGACGTTTGTATAATGATTACATTTTGTAATAGATGCTTAGTGAGGACAATATCGAAGATTCGTGAAATGGCATTGAATCAAAGCCAAATAGAAAATAGAATATACTTTAATATCACAAACGTGAATGGTCAATAAAGTAGGTGCACACTAAATCAACAGAGGCGATGTTGAAATGAAACGCAACGACAACTGAACCATTATTTATGAACTCACTCTGCCTGGCTACTTCCCTCCTCTCATTCTCGGATCAAGTACAAACTTTGCACAGCTATATATTGGTGATGACATTACACGAGTCAGTTTGTTTTTAAAGTTAATCAATTCGTTCATTCATTTTTGGTAGTTAAAAAAAGATTTTATATAGAAATCTTGCAGTATTTAGAGAGATGGCATTAAATGGGCAGTTCTTGCCCTTACATAAGCTTTTTAAAAGTGTTTTTATTTATATGCGGTAGTAATGCGTATACAATACATCGATTCCTAATATTTCAAAAATCTTAGTTTATTTTTAGCTCTCTTCTGCTTTTATTAGCTATTTTTAGCTTTTTATAAATATTCTGTCAAAACTTTTTTTTATATTTGCGTCCTTTACACGATCTGTTACATGACAAAGTTTGTGTGTTTAATTTATAAATAGGCTTATAGCCGCTTATACCTATCTTTTTTGTAATCGAGGAAAACGCTAAAAAAATATTTTAAAATTGTTTGCTTTTTAAACTGTGTATGCAACTTAAGGAACAAGGCGTCTGAAAATTGCAGGGGTTAGCTCCCTTTCTTTCTTAAAATTAATAATTAGTACTAATTGATTAACTTATTTGTTAATTTTTGGATTGATTCATGTATTGCCATCCACTATGAATAATTATGCAGAATTTCAACTTAAGCCGAGAATTGGAAGTGGGTGAAAACCGTGTCGAAACGTCATAAAGGGATTATAGTTCGTCCATCGTGGTTCGATGATGACCACTTTGTCTTCCAGGGGGCTGAGAGCTTTGCACTGGGGTTTTATGCCTCCTCATGTGGTTGGTGAGACCTATGCGAGCCCGGAATGTTCGGCCGCACTCTGGGCAGGTTATTCGAGCTGGAGCTAGTGTCATTTGCCTTGCTTTCCTTCTCTGGCGTTTATCTTCTGCCAGCGTTGTTCTATTTTCCTCAACAACCTGTGCGCCGGATCTAACAGCGCGGCGCCATGATGCTCTGTCATGTGCCTCTGTCTCCCAGGTGCCTTGATCAATGTTGAACGCCTTTAGAGAAGCTTTGAGGGTGTCCCTGAAGCGCTTTCTTCGACCACCTTGCGAGCGCTTTCCTTCACTTAATTGGCCATATATAACACGTTTTGGGATGCGGTGGTCCTCCATTCTACATACGTGTCCTGCCCATCGCAGCTGGGACTGCATCAGGATTGTGTGGATGCTTTGCAGACCCGCTCTTTGAAGGAATTCAGTATCTGGCATTTGGTCTTGCCATTTGACATTTAGTATTTTTCTCAGACATGTCTTGTGAAAGTGATTTAGTTACTTGGCATGTCTTCTGTATACTGTCCATGTTTCTGAGGCATAGAGCAATGTTGGGAGGATGACGGCTCGGTAGACCCCTAGCTTTGTATTTGTGGTGATACCACGTCTGTTCCAAACATTGTTAGATAGTCTTCCATAGGATGCACTGGCCTTGGAGATACGAAGGTCGATTTCGTTATCGATATTTCCGTTTCTGGAGAGTGTGTTGCCAAGATATGTGAATTTGTCCACTGCATTTATATCATGTCCATTTATAGTGATGTTTGGATCCGAGTAGGCTTTCCCTGGAGCAGGTAGATATAAGACTTCAGTCTTATTTGTGTTAATGGTAAGGCCAAAGTCTGAGCATGGTCTTGAGAAGTCACTGACGATACTCTGTAGATCATCTTCAGGGCAGGCATTTAGGGCACAGTCGTCAGCTGACGAATAAAGGGATTAAATCCATATATATTCACATCTCTCATAAGTAGCATTATTCCCGTTATTTCAATATTAAAAAAAAATTTATCATCAATAATTAATTAACGAATCGGTAATTTTTTATTGATTAGTATTTTGTCAGGTACATTGAATAATTGTGCAACGTTTCAACTTGATTCGAGAATTAGAAATGGGAGAAAAAAATAATGTTGAAACTTTTTTTTTTACCAGACACACAGACAGACAGACACACAGACAGACAGACAGAGTTGATATAAACTTTGTAAAAAAAATGTTTCAGAGGTTTCCCAATATTCTGCAACTGAGATTTTTTAAGTATCCAGTGTCTTCTTGTGTTTTGTATCCTCCTATGTCCTTGTATTTTGTATCCTCCTATGTTGTGTTTTGTATCCTCCTATGTCCTTGTATTTTGTATCTCCTATGTCCTTGTATTTTGTATCCTCCTATGTTGTGTTTTGTATCCTCCTATGTTTTTGTGTTTTGTATCTATGTTCTTTTGTGTTTATGTGTTCACAATGATAGTTCGCCTCGCTGCTCATCGTTCTATTCAGAAGCTTGTTGCGTACATCATTGAATTTAAAAATTCAGTAGTTCATAGTACCACCGCATTCGGTTTAGGTAATCCAGCATCTGGTGTACATCTTGTACAATATTCACACTAGAGCGTAGCTCGGAAATGAAACTATTCAGAAGCTTGTTGTTCCCTCAGGAATCGAAACAATCTTTACAAAGGGCTGACTAATCCAACCATGAAACTGTGAGGGACGTTATAGAGTACAAGTGGTAATGGGTAGCACAGTGTACCCTCATTCAGTAAAATCCCATTGGGAACGTTTTCGTTAAAAAAAAAAACAACTCCTCAGCAAAAAGAGGTAACATTAATTGTCTTGGTTTTTATATATAATACATGGGGAAGAACACACAGCAGATAGTCTAATTTTAGAAACTATATATATTCAATGTATTTCAAACAAAAACAAGATTTTGAAATACTCATTCTTTTTTTCCGAGCCGGCTTTACATACTGCGGTATCGGCATTCTCGTTTCCAAAATGTTAGGAACAAGACGTGAGTTCTTCTTAGTCGAAATTTTAAAAATGCCAAAGCCTTTCTATCATATCTTATTATATTTCAAAACGAACTAACAAATCGAGTTTTTAAAAGTCAGAAACGTAACGCTGCAAATATAGTAAACCCTTTTTTTATTCCTTCTAAGACACCGCATTATACTAAAGATATTAAAAATTGAATACCAATATCTTCACTATCTTTTACCAATCACCTGAATTAAGAGCTGTATGCAACACTAGAGATCTTTTCTTGTTGATACCGAATAAGTGCAAAGATAATGACACATTTTGTATTCCATATGATAAGAAAAATTCGTATAAGTGCTCCTTTTGCCCTAGTGCAAGTAGATCATGGATCGGAGTGAAAAACTAATGACTTTGCCGAGTTTATGTCTCCAACTAACATGCAGGATTAAGACATGGAAACTCGATTAATGTCTGAAATGACTAATAGAAGGTCTAGTTCTACTTAGAATAAGACTATAATGTCTGCGAAATCAAGCTACTTTAACATAGAGATTCATTAATTTCTGAGCTAAATTAAATAATGCGGAGATTTCTTGACTTAGTCAATATAGGGCTGTAGATATGTGATCTAAATACCGCTGATATGCGATCTATATACTTACTGATATGGGATTTGCATACTTGCTGATCTCATTTTGGCTCGACAGGCAGAGATAATTAATTGCATGATTTCTACTCTTAACATTAAGGGCCTAAACGTATTTGAGCTACTGAATTGCTCTCCCTTATTTCATTCCTACCTCCCCAACCCCCATTTTCCGCCTTTTTTTTTTTCTACCATCCTGAAGAAAATCATTTAAGTTGTAAGAGGTGACAGTGGCAGGTTGTCCGGATCTCTAGAGCCCAGGGGTCACTCAGGTGTAGCGACCGATTAGGGAACTGTGAGAACAACTTGGCTGGGATTATGGGAAACCATTTCTTCGAGCCCAAGGCATGTGGGAGTGGAGTGAGGAGGCTGACACAAGAAACAAAAACATACTGGACATAGGCGACAGAGAGGAGAGAGTTAAACAGAATGAATGGTTTGACCCCAAGCTTTGAAGATAAATGTGAAAACGAAAGTAGCTCTTGAGGTCATCCAGTGGAAAGTCTTTTGGCTGTGGAAATAAATAATGGTTAACGATTCAGGTCACGGACTAAAAATAGAATCACACAAAGTAAGAAATCAACACCAATGGTGTTTCCAAACTGGAAAAGTTCAAAAGAACGTGAAACACTGTCAACCTCCCCTTACCCCTTTTTTTTTGTTTCTTCATTCTTCGTTACTATGCCAAGATTGTTATTGCATTTGTTGTGTTGTATTCAACTTGTAGTTTCTTTCAAATCACAATTGGTGTAAAACTTAAGCAAGTTGAAAATCTTTGAATTTGTATTTTAACATTATAGATGTTCATTCAAAAGAGAAGATAACTGCTTCCTATGCGAATCCCTGTGCGCAGCTAGTCTTGCCTATTAATTATAGACTTGAACCCCGCCAAGTCGTGAGTTTTCCTGGCTGATTCAGGCAACCCGTTCCATAATCTAATAAGCACTAAGCAGAAGGAGCGTTTTTACGCATATTCCTTAGCATATGGAACAAGAAAGGTGTTTCACTCGAAATACTTATTAAGGTACTATAATATAGTGTAGAATCAAAATGAAAATAGGCTCATGTATTTTAATGAAATGGATAAATGATCAATAGTCCAAATCAAATTTTATTATTAGCGATATTAATTTCTCGCATCTAGATCTATGTTTTAATTTAGGCTAGATAAGATAGGAAGATAATGTTGCACTGACTCGCGTGCGTCTAATTAGGGTCCTATTGCAGTATATATGTTTGGTGTATTATTTCATCTGTATGGCTGCAAATTATGCTGCCTGTTCGAGCTTGTTTTAAAAATGGCTTATCTGCATGAGCATATAATATGCATATTTTTCCGCCTTTAAATTTCTAGTCTTTGAAACTTGCTTGTAATTGTTTGCTCTTTGGGGTGAATTAAGTCAAAAATATTTGTAACTGTAATACAATTAATTTCTAATCTATTTCATTAATACAGAAGTTTAAGGATTAAGTTGAAAGTTAGGAAGTTGCGTTCTCATACCACTTTTCACAGTATTTTTACAAGCGGTAAATGAATGAAGAAGGAAGGGAAGCTATTTGAGATTTAGTTGAATCATACATCTTCTTCACGTGTGTGTGTGTGTTGGTCCGATCGTTACGTCCATCATCGCCCATTAATTCTGGCTAATGACCATTAGTGTGAATACAGTTCTAGGGTTGGTGTATTTATGGTCAGCTCGGGGTTTTCGTGACATTTTCTTTCTTATATGTTGTGTGTGACAGTAGCGACATTGTACTACAGAACTACACCTCGCTCTCTCTTTCTTAATGATAATATTTATAAACATAATTTCGCAATGCAAACACATTGTATAAGAAAACTTTGCTGTTTTTATTTTTCTCGTATTCATCTTAAATTAGCTCCACAATATTTTAATTATTCTTGTTTACGACGTCTAATTTTTAGCACTTGATCTGTGCACATCTGTGCTTTCGTGTTTTGGTATCAGCGATACATTGAAATGTCGAAAGAGACCATTGTGGGTATTTGCATTTTTTTGTTGTCGTCGTTAGTGAAATGTTTATTTAGTGTTACTACCTATTCAGTGACCCCGCCCTGACATACACAAGTACAAGCATTTAATGCAACAACAAAAAAAAAAAATTCTTTGATTCCGCATCTTTGTCGCAGCTCTAAAGACAAGCAAGTATCTGCGACATTTATTTAAAGAGAACAAATCAAAGCCCCGAAACAGAAACGAATTGTCTGCTCTTGGCGGTGACGGTTGTTAGTGTAGTTGTTAAAGGTGTTGTGTACGTCTGCTGGTTAGCCGCACAGACTTCAAGTCAGCTGCTTGTTCTAGTTAATCATTGTAGTCTCCCTTTCACTGTCTCTCCCCCTCCCACTACTTACTTCCCTTCTTCGTAACAGATAACAAATAGATCTGGCCAGATTTGTTTTTCTTGAACTGTTATTTTCTTTCTTCAACAGGTCAGGGGATCGGCTCTTCAAAAGAAGGTTGTGAGCAGAAGAGCCCCGCGGAGGTCGAGGGCTAAAACAGATGTCGTCACAAGTACAACAAGCTGTGTGACGACACCGCTTGGATCGGAGGGAGCGCTGACGTTAGGGGGCCCCTCCGCATCTGGTCACCAACAGTTGGTGGGGGCTGGGGGCTTCACCAAGTACACTCATCAATTTGAAACAAAAGGGGCGGTCGTTAAAAAGGAGGAGGAGGTGGCGGTGGTGACCAATGCTGTGGATGAGCAAGGGAGCTCCACCCCGACCCCTGCGTCCCCATATGTAGTCACTTCGCACGGCGGCCTGAGTTCCGAGCCTCAGTTACTTTTCAGCAGCGCCACTAACTTGCCACAAACAGCTTTACTACATCACCCAGACCACATTGTAGAGCTTGATCATCTGTCGTCTGACTCCCATCTTCTGACTGTTGTCGCTCAACCCTCAGCAGCATCTCGAACTTCCGGTTCTCCTTCTGACCTTGTGAGCACCACAGCGCCTGTCTCGACGCCCTCATCGCCAAGTGGTGAGCAGCATCTCACAACTACGTACACCAGCGGCGATCCCAAAACGAAAGACGGGTCGGACAATGGCCTCCAATACGACCAACTGATCAAAGAAAACAATTTTCTTAAGAGAGCGTTGTCCGAGAAAATACGTTCCCGACAGTCTACAGAGGAAACAGCCAACGCCATGCCGGCCCACAGCTTGCAGTTTCTAACGGACGACGTCCACGGATCGGTGCTGGAGCCCAAGTTCGCTCCAATGGCTTCCATCAAGCAGGAGCATCAGTCGTTCATGAATTATGTTGATCCGCAATTTTACGACTCTGAGATGGTCAGTGGTCAGTTGACGTCTCTCGGAAACGGGATGACTATGAACTCCTGCGCAAACGCTGGCCACGGCATGGTCTCCATCACCATGGCAACCTGCGAAGATGCAATGTCCGGCAATGACTCTCACAACATGAATGGACTGGCGAACGGGGCCGTGCATTCGATGTACGGGAGCGCCCTCGATCATCACGACCACAGGCACCCACAACATCTCTCCCAAGCTGACCAAGGGCTCCACGACGCAATGATTGTACAGTCTGCCGGACAGTATTTCCAAGTACTTCAGCCCCTTCAACCGATGGAGACTCACCAACCCCTGGAATCTCAAGTGTCTAGCACTAACCAGTCCGTCACTAGCAATGTAGCAAACAATTATTACAACTCCTATATGTACCCCCGTGGCGCCGAGTCGGATAAACACGTGGTTTTGGAGTGCTACCCCCCACAGACTAAATATCAGAATAGCCACTTTCAGAACTTTTTGACAACAGACAGCTACAATATGAAGTCACCGGACAGTGGCTACCACGAACCATGTCTATCTCCTGGCAGTGTGAGTACATTTTCCCCATTTGAAACTTTAATTTGTAAAGTACATAAGTTAAGATTACATTTCACTTTCATCTCTAAAACTTTGGAATGAAACACATACTTTATTAAAACGATAATAAAACATTGTACAACTAACTTAACAAAAGTCTATTGGAGAATTAAATACTAAAGGTTATTCACGTGTTAATAATCGTTTACACATTTGATTTTTAATTGCATTCTACAAAGCAAAAAAAAAGTTAACCAAAATTATTACGTTTTAAAAGTGTATAATTTATCAATACTTTTGTATTCTGTACAAGGGATGTACCAAACTAAAAGGCATGCAGGTTATGGAATTACCTCCAGATTATGGAAATCTCCAATATTGCAGAAATAAATCCTTATCGCTAACGATCTCAATCTCTGGTGTGATCAACCTTTGCGATATTACACAAATATATATCAAGAATTCCATAGTATTCTTTTATGGTTAGTGATGTCACAGCTCTTAGTATATGTGACTCAAATGATTCATGATCTTTCACGTTGGTTATGTAACCATATATGTATGCTGGGGCTGCACAGCCATGGGAAATACTGTATTCCTCGAAGTCAAGCCTTATTATTATTATATAACAGTGGTGGGCAATCTATGACCGTAGACCACATTTTAAATTATGGTGGTTACAGGTCGGCGTCGATCAATAAATTTTTTTTTACATATTTTTTTTCGGGGGGTAGCGGAGGATTATTTAGTTGTTTTTTTTTTAATTATGGATTTTTTCATTTCTTAAAATGTCTTTTAAGAAAGCAACGAAAATCTCAATTCTCTGTAAATGAACAGATTTAATAAATAGTAGACAACCATAAATACAGCATTGTCATATCTAAACTGTATCTCTCTACTCGCTATGCTTAAGAGTCTGTCTGTTTGATACGATATAAATCTGGCCGCCTGTGTTATTTTAAAAGTCACCACCTAACAAAGCTTTGAGATTTCTGGCAATTTATCAAAAAATCTCAACTAAAAAATATATTTACACCGGCTTCTGTACAATCTCCTGTGTGCGAAGTTTTGTTTACAAAAAGAAACTATAATTTTTCTGATGGACAGTTAATTAAAGGAATGCTTTCTGATGGAGAGTTGAACAAAGGAATGCTTTCTGGTGGAGAGTTGAAGAAAGGAAGGCTTTCTGATGGAGAGTTAAACAAATGAATGCTGTCTGATGGAGAGTTAAAAATTCAACATTTTTACAACTTTGTCTGTGTAGTACAATTATGAACACGTTTTTTTTTCTTCCACACCCATTCTAGGGTGAAATTGAAACTTTACAAACGTATGCATTATACTTAAACAAAACGAAGGCGCGGTGGCTGAGCGAACCGATGTCCCGGAATCGAATCTTGGTGAAGACTGATATTTTTAATATCGGTATCTTTGGGCGCCTTTGAGTCCACCCAGCTCTTGTAGGTACCTGACATTAGTTGAGGCGGTTGGACATTGTTCTGGCCACGTGTCACCCTTATTAACCGAACTTCCGAAGGCCACAGAAACAAATTGACTTTACATCATCTGCCCTCTAGATCGCAAGGTTTTTAATCGTAACTTTACTTTTTACTTTTACTTAGCAATTAATTGTTAATAATTGAATAGTTTCCTGTCAAAAAGGGAAATAAATTTTATATTGTAGCTGTAAATGTGGAGCTCTTCCTCTTAAATAAGCTTTTTTCTTTTTTTTTAATTTTTAAAATATTTTCTTTTAATATCGGTTTTAACTTACAGTGTACAGTGGCGACACCCACATTTTTTTTTTAATACTCAGTTTAAAGTTTGTGAGAACAGTTTGTCCTAATGAAACCCCACTCGCAATTGCACTACTGTACAATTAAAATACTGAAATATAACAAGTACATTTAACCTCCGTAAACAGTTTGAACACATAAGCCTGGTAATTGTTTTAAATACTTTAGTATCTCATTATTTCATTGTTTAATTTCTCTTTAATTTTTAGTTAAACCTACATGATGGCTAGATCTACATACCGATCCACACCTGTTACTAACAATAGCCATTAGCAATACCAATATATCTGTCACTCTAAAGTTGAGTTAATCACAATAGTCTTAGCAATGTTTATGTTCCATTCACATAAGTCTTAGCAATGTTAATGTTGCATTCACAAAATTCTTAGCAATGTTAATGTTTTTGTTTGTTGTTTTTTTTTTTGCATTCACAAAATTCTTAGCAATGTTAATGTTTTTGGTTGTTTTTTTTTTTTTGCATTCACAAAAATTCTTAGCAATGTTAATGTTGCATTCACAAAAGTCTTAGCAATATTAATATTGCGTCCACAGATTCTGAAAGACAGTGCACTCAATGGCACCGTAGAAAACATATTCAAAGACAAACCAAAGAAGAAGAAAACACCAGGAAGCGGGGCTCCAACAGGACCTCTTTTGAGACAGTATTCTAGTTCCGGTTCAGACAAAATGAACCCAAAGTCTCCAGCTATTCCAAAACTGTGAGTAGAACTGGTTTTAGCAACTCTTTAAAACACGTGTTGTTTTTTTAAAACTGTCATTGATTTTAATGTTGGTTGAGGTTGGTTTTTTTTTTGGTTAATATCATAATTTTTTATGACTATAATGAGTAATCCAAAATGCCCTCCGGTAAATTCCAACTTCTGCTGACAAGGTAGATGTAATATAAGAGTAATAATATTAAGTATGGAGAAATTGTTTTTAAATTGCTATATAACATTATAGGATAATACATATTATTATAGTTTAATAGAGTATTTTAAAATTGACTTAATTATATCAAACATTCTATTTCTTTATATAGTTTTTTTCTCCTTGGTGCATAAAATAATATTTTAGTCGAGTCATTTAGTTCTTAAATCATTTTTTTAATTGCTTGCTTTTTTCTAATTTGTCTCTGGTTATCAAGCTCTCTCCCTATTTTTTAAAAAACAAAACAATTGGACTAAATGGAAGAAGGTTAGAGTACTTTACTGTCCTATCCTTACAAAGAAATTTGTTTAAAAAAACCAAATAAAAAAAAACATCAGACTACGTTAGTGTAAAGGTGATGTCAGTACTTATAAATAGAGAAACTTGGTGGATTGGGCTCTTGTTACTCTGATATATGTCCGAACGGTACCTGACACGTATCCTGTACGACTTTGTGTTTCTGTGTATGTGCGAGTGTGTCTATGGGTGTCAGTGATATGAAAAATGAACAAAAATGCAGATGTACAATAGGATGACGTTTTGTAAAATAAAAGATTGTGCACACAACATTATCATAGATATCTTTTTTTATATAACAGCAATTAGATCCTACAGATTTGACAAGAATTCATGGAAGACATACTCAAAGATTTTTTTTCTGGGGCGAATGAGGCTATAGGTCTATGTCTACCGTCTGACATCTTCCTTTAGACTTTAGACCTTATTCACCGCACCGAATTCTCCTTCCTCTTAAATTCTTGAAATGATTTATTAATTTCATGTTTAAGCGCTCATGTGTCGACGTTTTCCTCAGCTATTTCCATAAGGAAATGTAGATCTAGGCCTCAATGATCTAGTCGTGTTTGTAGAGAGTAGATCTAGGCCTCAATGATCT
>JADKLZ010000130.1:26522544-26533382 GCA_021533235.1 Biomphalaria straminea | reverse complement strand
ACGATCTATAAACGGTTCAACTTGAAGATTATCTTTCTCTGAGATAGTAATAATGTGCATCAACCAACAGAGGAATTTCAGACGTCGATCTGCGGGTCATTCTCTCAAGCTTTTAATAGGACTCAGACAATACACAGCTAGATTTTCTTATCACTAGTCTAATAGGACTTATGACAGTCTGTATTCACCATTTATAATATTATAGACTCGATACTTAAGTTTGATA
The DNA here is from genome assembly GCA_021533235.1 of Biomphalaria straminea. Classification (NCBI taxonomy): domain Eukaryota; kingdom Metazoa; phylum Mollusca; class Gastropoda; family Planorbidae; genus Biomphalaria; species Biomphalaria straminea. The sequence continues at coordinate 26,533,156 of JADKLZ010000130.1, read as the reverse complement.
CATACACATGTTTTTCTTTTTCTTGTTAACTGAACGGTTAATCAGAAAGTCTTGGTCCCAGCACAGCGATCTACATGTCTATGTGCGGTTAAGTACTTTGCTATCAAACTGAGGTCTCAAACTAAACATCTTATTAGGTCATATCTAATACTAGCATTATTATTCTCAGTTAGATCTAGATAGAAAATACATTATTTTATTCTAAATGTTCACAGTTCCACTAGCCACTCAAGTTTCCGATAGTCATAAAACAATTATGTTCAGTCTTTTCAAATCTCAATTATTTAACCAAACAAAAGAGAGACTAGACCAGGGCTTGTCGAGCTGAGCATAAAAGAAAGCTGGTAGAAAATGAAACTATTAAAGTGTACAGACGAAGATACAGTACATCGTCTCTGGTTATCTCTTTAACTATATCTACGAGACTTTTCAATATTTCGTTTGGTATCCATCTCAATGTAAAATCAAACGAAATTAAATATTGTGTAGCATAGACTAATTGAGAGAAGATTTCTAAGTGAAATTACGCATATCAAAGTAATGGAAAATATATTCAAGCGGTCCCCTACTATAAGTATTACACAATTTCTTTTTTTCTTTACGCTTGTACCACCTTATCATGTATCGGCCACTATTTCAACCGAAGATATTCATTAGAATGTTGCGTATACACTGTGATTATTCAAATAAACTTTATTTGAAAGTTGCATGCAAAAATAATTAGATCAAATAGGATAACAAGTAAAATAAGAAAATACAAATAAACTTATTTTGAGTGAAATCGAATCAATTATTTTAATCATGTCATTAATTCTAAAATATTTAGACTAACAATAATAATTTTGAGCGATTGGAGATAATTATGGTCCAATTTTGTGGACCAGTTAGGGGCAGGGGGGGGTAGGAGGTATCTAGGAGAAGTTTTCTGTTCTGTCTATTCATAAGCAATATTTATTTATAATTTGAACTAGAGGTCTCGTGCTTCCATAATGGAAGGCGAACACGTTAGCACCTGGGCTATTCAAGTACTTACAAATTAAACTATTCAAGTACATACAAATTAAAAGGTTTTATAAATATCAATTGTCATTTTCAAAATTTTAGCAAACGACCTCATTCTCTATACAAGGTTTATCTCCCCTTAGCTTAGTGCATTTTCTAAATGCAACAAAATGAATTTATCACAATTAATTGATTATCTATTTTTTTTCAAATTCATTCACGTGTTATCAACAATGAATACTTGTACTAAGTATCAACCTGAACCGGGAGAAATAACATGTACAACATGCCATCCAGACAGACTTTAAATTGATTTCAGCTTCGTAAAAAAAAAAAAAAATACATGCATATCGGATCATACGTAACCATAGACATAATAATAATAATAATAATAATACTCGTTCTTTTCTAACATAATAATAATAATCTTTATTGTCCATAAGGAAATTTATCTTACAATTTGTGCATTATACAAAACAAAACATTATTTAAAAAAAAAAATAATGTACATTCACACCAGACTCACTCACAATTTACATATGAAAAGTTTACATTAGATTGGTTCTATTTAATGATCTGATTGCCAGAGGAACAAAGGAGTCTATATGTCTGTTTGTCCTTGCTATCGGTGTCTTGTATCTCTTTTGTGATGGTAAAACAGCAAAATCCTGACCCAAAGGGTGATTTTTTATTTCTAGAATCTTCTTAGATTTTGTGAGGATGTTTGCCTCAAACAGCTGCCCTAATGGGGTTTGCTTTTTGCCAATGACCTTACCAGCAGCATTTAGGATTCTCTGGAGTTTATTTTTATTCTTAGTGCTTAGATTGCCATACCAGGCAGTGATATTAAAATGTAAAATATTGCCGATGTGAGCGTGATAAAACATAGCCAAGGCCTTTTCGCTAATATTAAAAGAGAACAGTTTTCTCAGTAATCGTAGTCTTAGTAAATATAGACTGGAAAAAGGAAGTAACTTCTTGTAACTTCAAAACATCTATTGAATTCGGATTTCCGAATTATGAAAAATTTAAAAGCCGCATGATTTTCAGTCTTAGAGATTAAACAAAATTTATAGACATATAAAGTACACTCAAACGCAATTTACAAATTTTCATTTCATAAAACTCTCTTATTAGCCAGTCTATATTTATTTATGTCTATGTACGTAACATAACAAATGAAACATACGCTAAATGAATTTACACATTTCAAAATACAAAATTACAGAACTAATTAATTGTGTTTATTTTTTGTTCTTTTAATTATAAAATTATTTGTAAGTTGGGAATTATCAAATACCTTCTGTCTCCATGTACTGCTATATTTATAGAATATTTTTTTACCCCCCACCCCCGCCTAAACAATGTAATAGAATAGAATACACCAATGTACCGCTCCCATGTGTTCTTCGCTTTGTACAGTTTTTTTTTTAGCTTCCTTTAAGCTTTGAAAGACTTTCAGTATTGAATTAAATTATTTTTAAAAAAGACATTGAAGTTTTAATAGACGAAACAAATAGCACTGTGTGTGTAGGTTAACTTAGCTGTGGGGGCGACATTTAACAATGTTAAAGTGGGTGTTGACATAATCACAGGGTAAGACTAGCAAATAAGACGCTTTGACTAGCACTAGGAAACAGAAAATAAATGAATTAGACTAGCAAATAGAACTAGTGAATTAGACTATCTATAGAACAATAGAATTAAGCTTGCAAATAGAACCAATGAAAGGAACAGTCAGCTAACCCGTGTAGAATCTAAAACATACTTGGGGGAGGGCATTAAATAATAGAAAACATTGGATCTAAATTCAAGTGTAACTTTTCTGGCACAGACGTCAAACTTGGACAGTTAGTGGAGATTTAAAGCCAATCGGGGCTCCGTTGTGAGGTTCTATCTTAAACTATGAAATACTTTCTATAGGAGAGGTAAAGTGACTGGCGAAAGAAAAGGAGAACGACATAAGAAGGCTGCCACTAAACTCAAGAAATATGTAGGACATGATTCATTGACGACATTTAGCAATAATAATAATAATCACAAATTCCTTCAAGGCCCTTAACATCCCTAAGAAGATTTTCGTTGGCTGTTAGAGGGCGGTACTGCTGCAGACTTGCCACATCACCAGAAAACTGAAAAAAGGACTACAATTAATTGTGTTTCCCTTTAACGAAACTCAACCCTGGCATTGCCAGAGAATGACTACTCGTTCGTTTCAAACATAATAATAATATCTATATTATCCATGAGGAAATTAGTCTTACAATAATGTTTGCATTGAACATACCAAAAGATCCTAACTTTAGAAAGTGAAACTCAAAATGAAATTCATTACATGTTGTGTTTATATCACAATATTGGATTGTATTGAAGGACATAAGTGCCTGGGGAACCTCTTTCTACCCCATGACATGCGCGAGAGATAGGGTTAATTTAAAAACAATACTGGTATCACTAGAATAAGAAATTTATATTACTGGAGCCTCACATCTTGCCAATAACGGCCCTAGAGAGGGTGGACTGACTTGGGAGGGGGGAGAGCATTAAGCTAGTAACGGCCCTAAAGGGGTGGATTGATTTGAGGGGCATACAGCTAGTGACGGCCCTAAAGGGGTGGATTGATTTGAGGGGCATACAGCTAGTAACGGCCCTAGAGGGGTGGATTGATTTGAGGGGCATATAGCTAGTAACGGCTCTAGAGGAGTGGATTGACTTGAGAGGCATACAGCTAGTAACGGCCCTAGAGGGGTGGATTGACTTGAGGGGCACAAAGCTAGTAACGGCCCTAGAGGAGTGGATTGACGTGAGGGGCATACAGCTAGTAACGGCCCTAGAGGAGTGGATTGACTTGAGGGGCATATTATTATTATTATTATAGCTTTTATATAGCGCTACTTTCATGCTTATAGCATGCTCAGAGCACTTTGGTCCAATCTCATTTGTGGACCAGTGGGGGGGAGGGGGTATCTAGGAGTTGGTTTCCAGTGCTGCCTTTGGGCGCTCAGTAAACACAACTCTGCCCGAGTCGGGTGTCGAACCTCGAGCCCCCTTCTAGGTAGCCAAGCAAGCTAAAGCCGCACTTGGCCTCTCGACCACGCTTCCCACATAGCTAGTACTAGTTACAGCTAGTAATGGTTCTAGAGGAGTGGACTGATTGGGGGGGGGGTCGTAGATTCACTAAGAAAAGCAAAATGCCTAAGACAGATACTGTGAGACTAACCCTAACCCTAACCCTTCAAGTTTAAGAAACATTTGACGATGAGATGAATTTAATGCAGATCAAACACATCTGTCTGTTGTCACTTTAGATTCAACCTGCAGAACGGTTCTCAAGACTTTATTTAATAGATCCATTCGACAAACGCCTTGTAAGTGTACGACACTGTAATCTCTCTGTCACAAAAGATAGTGTCTGTACACTTAGGGCAGACCTTTAACTTGAAACGTTAAGTATTACAACATACTCAAGGGGAGATAATCTCTATAGGGAAGTGATGAAAGTGGAAACAACTCTAGGCGGTGGCTGTGAAGAGAGATTATTACTTGTGATAAAATGCGTACATTTATACAACCACTTCGCATTCGTGGCTTGCCCTTGATAGATAACTCTTTGTACAGAAGAGTTAGGGATTTTAAAAAATGACGTCAAGAGATAAAGACAACGAAAGTAAAATTTGATGACGTCATATTTGTGAAGGACTAAACTGACACATTTTTATTGAAGGTTGACAATAATATTTTAAGACTGTTGAAGTATCCATCGTAAACAATATGTGGCCTTATTTAAGTACACAAACACATTCTTATTGAAGTCATTAAATGAGATCAAAAGAATTTTTTTATAATCAACATTGACATCCTTCTGAAGGGTCCTCAAGCTATACAATTGTTGTTTTTAATTGATAAATCACGCTAAATTGTGTGTCACCGTCATTTAATTATATGAAACTATTCTTGGAGGTTTTTTTTGAAGTTATATAATGTTTGTTATTGGTTTATTTTACCACATTAAGCGTTAGAGTTGCGCAAAGGTACAATATACTGTATGATGAATGTGATAAAATGTGTTAGTATTGATACTAGGTAGAACAGAAGTAATGGTCCTAAATACTAAGGTGTAGGTCTTGGTACTTGATGGAGACCAGTGGGTCGGAATATTTTCTAAATATGACTTGTAGCTTGAAATATTTTCCTATACATAGACTATAGGTTTGGAACTCACTCCCATTGAACTCAGACAACATGACTACATTGAAGAATGCCATTAAGAGCTACCAGGTCAAATGGTATTTGAGTTTTTTCTTTAGACTTTTTAAAAATATGTTTTTATTTTACGTCCTCAAAGCGACCTTCATCCTACAATGTTTGTTATAGTCGCTATATAAATTATATTATTAAGATTATTATGTTAGAAACGAACTGCCAGGGTCGAGATTCGTTAAAAAGAAACAATTTATTGTATCCCCTTTGTAATCCACTGTAGTCCACTTAGGAATTTTCTATTGATGTGGTAGGTCTGCAGCAGTACGGCCTTCTGACAGGCAACTAGAATCTTCTTAGGAAAGTTAAGGGCTTTAAAGGTATCAATGAGGTCAATTGTCTTTATCCCCTCGGTTGATATAACATTGGATATATTGTTATGTAAGATAACTTCCAAAAACGCTGAATCTCCAAGCATTGGTTCCCGTATTATTTATTTGGGGGGGGGGGGGTCCATTTCTGTTATTATTACTATTACTATTACTATTACTATTATTATTATTATACTTTCAGGATTGTAGTCGTACAAGTTACCAGACAGGATGTCGTTTATCCCACACAGAATAACAACTCCTATATGAAAAGAAGCCACAAAAATTTACTAGTTTATTTAAAGATGGTAGAGAACTGAGACCCACACTACAATTTGGAAGTAGACACAGTCTCTTGAGGACACCGTCTCCAGATTGTACCCACGTAGTTCTACAACTGATGCAAAGCAGCTTAGTGTTTCCTGAAATCTAAACTTGTATCAATGTTTTAAATTTTAATTTTTGATAGTAATTTCATTAGCTTTAAGAGAAAGATGGATGTAATAAATAAAATTGTTTTTTTGGATTTCTAGAATACAAAACACAGAAAAATGACTATGAATAGATGAAGACTTTTTCATAGGACGAATGTTTTTTGTTTGACTTTTTAATCCAGGTGTTAAAGAACTCATCGAGAGTACGGGATGAAAGCACTACCTTGGTATGGAGAACAATCTACCAGGTGACTTATTCGACATTCCAAGGGGAAGGGGGGGTGATGAAACGTTCAAACGATTTTCAAAAGTAACTTTGTCCTAGGGCAACCTAGGGCCATTACTCCTCTCTCACTCTGTCTCTCTCTCTCTCCTCTCTTTCTTTCTCTCTCTCTCTTTCTCTCTCTCTCTCTCTGTCTCCCAAATCCGTTCATTCCTTTCTATGAAAAAAGATTTTCATCTAAATATATTCAATGCCTGTCTATTTTAGTGTAGAACAACATGCACACATACGTAAGCAGGTAGCAACAAAACACGCACGCAGTTATAAACGCACACAATCACACAAACACACAACTGCATTCGACATTCGACATCTAAATTTGTCAGATTTGTGTAGCAAAAATGTTTCGCAGATAACAATCTGGAGATTAAGAAGGGGAAATTATTCTTTGTTTGAAGTGATTAGCAAGGGCATTGATGTTTTAGTTGTCAGTCCGATTTCTACGAGATAAAAAAAAGGGGGGGGGGGGGGAATCTTACCTGCATTTGGTTTAATGTTACATTGGTACTGTAAAAATAGTGCATTGAATGATGAGATTTCTCCGAACAATATATGTAACTGTGTTAATGTTTTGCATGTGTAGTGTTTCGTATTTTCAAGCCTTTTTACAAAGCCGACATCAACCCTGTCTGTCTGTCTGTCTGGTAAAAAGTGTGTTCACGTTGTTTCTCCCACACCCATTCTAGGATGAAGTTGAAACTTCGCACTATTATTCACTGACATAGTGAACACAATAATTTAAAAAAGTAACCAATTAGACAATTAATTACTGGAAAATCATTATTTTATTAGATAGCAACAAGGGTAACTAATGCTTCTGCATTCATATGTGTGTGTGAGTGTATGTGTGTCTACTTTAGTTGGGTTTAGTCCCCTTAAATAATTAACGCTATTTCTCCCTCACGCGTTACAGATTCTCCTATCATGTTGATACTTTAGATATTTATTTGACTTAACAAAACATGAATCAATAAATAGAGACAATCAATTAGTCAATTAACTATTGGAAGCCTTATTAATTTGGTTTGTTTGGTATAGAGCAGTGGTCTTCAACCTTTTTTAACCCACCGCCCCCTTTTCGTATATTTTCTCTTTAAAAAATCTCCAGCGCCCCCCTAACGAATTTTTTTTTAAATGAGAAGGTAAATTGTACTAAAAGAACATGTATTGATTTATATTGGCATTGTAACTTACATATTGTTAATTAATCTTAAATTATTAGTAAAAAAAAATGAAAATAGCTTACAGGATATAAATACAAAAAGTTAAACAGAATGTCTTTAACTTTTTTTTTACATTAAAAATATCAATATTAAGGAAAACCAAGAAAATAATATACAAAGGCAAATAAGACCAGCAGCAAGTATGCAAGTGAAATCCAAACCATAAAGAAGACAGCCAAAAAAGTACTAAATACTTGGTAACGAACAATTCTTACGAAAATCAGTACTGCTATACAAGATGAAACAGGGTGGAGGCGCGCACTAACCATGTTATATTTCAATTGTATGAATACCCACCAATAGTGACAGAAAATAAAAGAACAGACTACGTTGGGCAGGTCACCTTGAAAGAATGCCAGATAACAGAGGAAAGAAAATTTTACACAGGCGAAAACCAAAAGGCAGGCGACCCAAAGCCAGACGCCGAAAGCGATGGATTGATGATGTGGAGGCAGATCTGCAACAGCTTGGGGTAAGGGCGTGGAGACGAAAGGCTCAGGAGAGATCTGAATGGAGAGATGTGTTGAAGCAGGTCGAAGCCCTCCATTGGCTGTAGCGCAACTAGTATGGATGGGTGGATGCTATAATACTACTATTTTTTTTTTAAATTAAAATTTTACATTTAGTCTTATATTTAATAAAAATATAAAAAAAACAGAACTAAGCATCAACAAATGGGAACCTTGTGCCTCATGCAGTTTAACAATGTTAGAAAAGTCAGGATTTAAATTAGTCAAAGCAAGGCGTAGGTCTCCTCTAGTGGCTACATCAAGTATATTTCTTTGTTTACTCATTATGTTTGTAACGGCACTAAATCCAGTTTCAGCCATATAAGTTGTAAGAAAAGCTGAAAATACCAATTCCATTTTTGACCATAGTTTTGGGTATTTGACAGGAACAAATCGCTGCAGCCACATCTCTTCTGTGCCTCCTCTTTTGAAATTCATTGGACTGGTGATATCATTTAGTAACTCTACCATTTCTTCCTACAAATCAACTTGAACATCGGTGACATATGTTTCAAAAGGGTTAATCATCCATGTTTCAATTTTTAAATTTATGACATCCTGGAAGCGAGTTGCCATTTCTTACTTGAGCATTTTCAGGTGTGTAGCATAGACGTCAATGTCCTCAGGCAGTAATTCATTAGTCAACAAAGCGAGTTCTAGGAGATTGTAAAATTCCTTTCTGGAAATATTGTGATAAAAGTGATTCAATTTCTCAATAAAAGAGACAATGATCTGCTTTGTATCGATAAGGGTTAACTTCTTTCCTTCCAGCTGCAAGTTCATTTCATTCATTTTACGATAGATCCCTGCCATGTACAATAAATCTTTTTTAACCTTCTTCAAGTCATTGCAAACAGATAAATCTTCCTGTTGCTTGAAAAATTCCAAAATTGTATTGAAAAGTTCAGCAAAACGAGCAAGACAATTCCCTTTGGAAAGCCAGCGAAACTCAGTGTATAATATGAATTTAACATGTTGCTCATTATTTGTTTCACACAGCTGTTGAAAGACGCTCTCATTTTTGGCATGGGTTTTTACTTTATTTACAGTTTTTATAATCAGATTTAAAAATGAATGAAGTTGTGGGCTAAGATGTTTAGCAACAAGATGTTGCCTGTGAATCACAGTGAATAATAAACATTTCTGGATTTTCCTTTTTCATAAAACTTATGAAGCCTTTGTGGCGTCCAACCATTGATGGTGCTCTATCACTTGCACAAGCTACTAAATTTTGCAAAGGTATTTCATTATTTGCAAAAAAAATGTCTTTAATAAGATAAAAACAGACTCCCCTTTTGTGTCACGGGTAAGTTTTTCAGAAAAGATAAGCTCCTCATTAACACTGAAATCATTATCAAAATATCGCACATAACCAAGTAATAATGAAGAATTATCAATCAATGTGACTCATCTATTTGCAATGAAATTTTTCTAGTTTGACGTTTCCTTAAAAGTTGTTGCTTCACATCACTGGCCATTTCATCAATCCGTCTTTGAATCGAAGTGTCACTTATCGGTAATACTTTCAAAACCTCATTGGGATCTTGATGCATCACTGTGGAAATGACCACTCTTAAAGCTGGGCTTATCAAACTTTTCACCAACAATGTGACTTTTGATTTTTTGCAATTAACTCTGCAACTTTGTAAGAAGCCATCAAACCGTCTTCTGCTTTGCTGTTTTGTTTTTTAAATATTGTTTGAATAGTCGAGTGTTTATTTATCAATCTACAAACTGTTTTACGCGCTTAATACTGCTGCAGTAGAAACAAAAATAGCAATTGGTTTTATAAATCATAGAAACAAGGAATTCCCGAACTCTAAAAATAAAATGATTATTTGTCTATATATACTTCGCCAGTGCCACTTTGAAGAAAATGTGCTACGTTGAAAACGTTTTTCATTTTTTTTTCTTTTGTTTTTTCTCTGCGCCACCGATTGCCCCTTATGTTTCCAGCGCCCCCTTACCGCCCACTTTTGTGTCAATCGCCCCCGTACCGCCCCTTTGGCTCCCAGCGCCCCCCAAAATCTTGAAATCGCCCCCAAGGGGGCGATATCGCCCCCGTTGAAGAACACTGGAGTAAGGGAAATATCGTGTACATAATTGGGAGATATATTTTTAAGGACGGATTTCTTTCCCTTTAGATAAGTTTTTTTTTGTTTTTTTATAAAATAATTTTTTTATATTATTTTTTTTTTTTTTTGCTTTTATCGAATTCTAAGTGACACTCGCTGTCTTTCCAGTCAATAAGTTTTGTCGTGAATTTCCTGGTCTTACTCGAGTGGTCAGTTTAGAAAAGACTACACTGAAACAGTGGATCCCATTAACTGGTAAGGTCAAGATGTACTTCACGTGACGACCAAATATCTCTATGCCTTTTCATAAACTAAAGATAATCGCTGTTGTCCCTGGTACATTAAAGCTCGCGTGTTTCCTCCCCCTCCAGGGTACTATACACTATTTATTGTCACTTCTCTTATCTAGTGCAAGTCGTTGTAAAGGTAATAAATGCAACAATTTATGTGATAATATTAATTTCATAGTATTGGAAGAGATAAACCTGTTTTGTTTTTATCGTAACTACATAAGT
>JADKLZ010000130.1:26491782-26502385 GCA_021533235.1 Biomphalaria straminea | reverse complement strand
TTGTGTAGAAATGCCCAGGCCGATTTTGACACCCAGTCCGCCCCTGGTGTTCATCTATTTCGTAGATCGACTGTTAAAGAGGCTAGTACGTGTCCAGCACAGCCAAAAGAAAAGGTTGTTACTTCTGTAATGTCGAGAGCTAGAGTTGGGTGGACTCACGAGCATCCTAAAAATCACGCAATTCAAAACTCTAGTCTTCACCTGGATTTAAACTCGTAACCCCTTTGTTAGGAAACAAAGCGCTGCCTGGTCGAGCGGTTAGCACGCTGGACTGTCGTTTCGATTTATCGATGGTCCCGGGTTCAAACCCTGCCCGCTCCCATCCCCCGTCGTCCTGCGGGAGGTTTAGACTAGGAAATAACTCTGAAGGAATTTCCGAAACATGTAAAACAAACAAAACAAACAAAGCGCTTTGCCGCTGAGCCACCAGGCCCCAAGCTGTTGAGACATTTTTTTTTTGCTATTTTTTTCCCCAGCAACCCCAAGTTAGAAGGAAAGCACTCTTCTAGCTACCAAGGTTAAATCTAGCCATTTCTAGCTCCAGGGCTGCCACTCAACATTCTTTTATCAAACGAAGTTGTGGGAAGTAACAGTTCTGCTCCAATAAGCGTCTTCTTGGCAAGCATTAGCACTATTGCTATTTCGAATTAAGCCAGAGTTCTCTATTTGTGAGAATTCAAACACAGAGATTACTCATACTAGTAGGGAGGTAAAATCAACTTAAGCCTTTTCAAATCAAGTTAAATAAATTTACTCGACCAAGCTTTAATCATGAAATATTTTTTTTAAGGCGCAACACGCATTAAATTTCCAGATGGCACATAACGGAACGGTAGGCCAGGTGATACTGATGCTGTTATATAATTGATTTTGATTTAGTACTTAGTCTTATAGGAGTCAGCTATGATATGGAAGTGATACGATTCTAATAAAGTGATATAGATGTGATATAACTAAAATGGACGCGAGGAGTGTCCCATCAAAAATACTCAGCGCAGGCAATGCACACATTTTTTTTTATTAGCTCACAAAATATGTCTAAGTGGACACAGAGTTACTGAACGGATACCTATTTTAATGAAATAACCCCCTGCGGACAACGGCTTTGGCTGCATTAATTGTAGCAAAATTTGCAGTTAGCAACTGGGTTTACTTGGTCATATGAAATAACTGCATTTCTCCTTTATCTTTAGAATCAAACGCAATCACTTTGGTATTCATGCTTCATATGTAGAGCCTCATGAGGAGGCACAATACCCCAGGGCTCCCAGTCCCCTGGATGACAACGGTGGTCATCATCAAACCACAATGGTCGGACTATATATATATATATATATATATATATATATATATATAAGTGATACTCCTGTAATATGGATGAGATACTAAATGTGGTTGATTACTTCATCTGCCCTTTCTGACCGCAGGTTCTGAAATGAAAGGTTTAACCTACTATGTGACGACATCTAGGTATGAAAATGATTATTATAATTCTTTTGTACTCATAGTATAATGTGACTAAGCTCATGTCTATGGAAGTTGGGGTGCTTGCATGTGTTTTAATTGTGGATGTGTCATCATTAAAAAGAAATTTAAAATGTCTTTAAAGACGCATAAACCAGTTTTACAACATAATTCTAATTTTCCTTATTACCACTACAGGACATCAGATTGGTTTTTCATATTAGGTAGTAGAGTATGCTACGTCATTTCCTACTTTTGTTTTATAAAGTAGATAAACATGTTTCCTTTTTGTGGTGAGCTTTAACAGAAAACAGGACTGAAGCTAGGGACTGACGTAGACAACAGAGCACGCACCTATTTTTAACCATCAAATTTATGACATAAGTTTAAGACGAAATTGCATTCTGACATAACACAATAACATAAGTTCTTGATAGTTCTTGACTTCTAGAAGCAGTGATCTGAAATAAAAAGGATGAAAGTATTTAAAAATTAAATCTTCAGAGTAATCCAATTTTGTAACAGAATAATATACTTATAAATAAGATTTTCATGTGAAATAGAAATGATTTTTAAATATGTCCAACATATTGATAAGTCCTGCTGTTTAATGTGTTCTCTTGTAAATGTTTTTGTTCAATGTTTTTGTTCAATGTTTTTGTTCAATGTTTTTGTTCAATGTGGTTTCTTATAGATTTAAAGATTTTTACTTCATAACTCCTGCAACTGGGGATGAAAGCGGGTTGTGTCCGAATACACGACCATCGGAACAACAGTCCAGAGCGCATACAACACGACCAGGCAGCCATCCAGTTATAAAACATACACTCATGTACTTTTAAAAGCACACTTAATAAACACTACTATCTACACAATGACACACACACACACATTTAGTTAAGTTACAGTCGAGCGCGTTGAGGAATTAGCAGAACAAGACCGCGACCTAACACCTAACAAAATAATCTTTTAAATCGAAAGAATATAAATCCTTCCACTCTCCCCCTCCCCTTCTTTCAGCTACCAAACTCCTAGTTTTTCTATAAAGCTTTGACGGAGCAACACTTCTGCGTATGGGAAAGTTTAACTTCAATAGATCTATTTGTTGCATTGAACGGTGCAGGAAATTCTCACCCAGACTTTCACTTTGTTCTGCGGTAATAAAATTATTTTTTTTCTTCAAATTGCTTTCAAAGACCAATGGATCAGATTGAAGCTAAAAAAGAAACAACTATTGTGTCGAATCCTTTCACTACCATGTTATTCCCGGCAATTTAGAACAAGGCTACTACAGATTTTGGTCGTAATTATTTCTGGCACCTCGATTCATTATTTGAAGTTTTCTATTTTTATGATCTTATTAGTTTGTTGTCATTACTTTTTTTTTCTCTTTTTTATATACTACAAAATTGTATTGTGTGTGTGTGTGTGTGTGTGAGAGAGAGAATGAGTAAGTGTATGTGTGTGTGTGTCACTAAAGTTGAAACACGTTCTCGTGTACTTATAAAATGTGACACTTCAAAGAGATTTATTTTTTCATAACAAAGTCAAATTTAACTCAATATTGATTTCATTTTTATTTTTGTCAAAATATCATGTTCAAATGAGGAAACCCTATTGATTGTTTGAACAATCATATCTCCAGATGTGTGACCAAACGCAATCACTTATATCCTTGCAACCAATAATTTTATGCATGGATATGTTGCAAACTAGTTTATCCATGGATATGTTACCAATCATTTTATCCATAGAAATTTAACAAACATTTTATCCTTGGATATGTAACTAGACAAACTGTCATTTTAACCCCCGAATAGCAACTTTAACTAAAATACTATTCTGCATCATCCTATAAAAGTTAAATCTGTAATTCTTGTATTTGAAAAAAATTGTGGAATTAAGCATTGAAATTTATATACCAAAGTTTACAATTTACACATGGCTGAGATAATTAGAGACCAAAGTAAAATCCCATCTCAAACACGATATAAAACATTTTATACCAGCAGGGCCGGTCTTAGGCTACTTAGGTGACATTGGCCCCGCGCTAATTCAAGGTGTAATTATTAAATAGCAAAATATAAACGAATAATTCCTGGAAATCTCCTGTATTTATCAAAATCTGAAAAAACTCTTAAAATTTTGATCTCCAGAAAAATAGACAAAATTGTCGTTTGTGGGTGCAGAGAACGCCAATCCTATGCGCAATAAAAAAAAAGGCATTGGCAGATTTCATGTAATAAAACGTAATAATCGGACGAATTTCCACCGTAATCGAAAGTTCCAATACTTTATTTACTTTTATAGTTAATGGCATGCTATTGGTTTAATTGGTTACAAGGCTCGTAAAGTACAGATCGCAATTTTTAACTTAGTAAAGAATGAATAAGATTCAACGTCGATTTTTTTTTCTTATACGAAATCTAAAATATCACTTATTATCCTTATTCCCACACAAACTAGGCCCCGCGCAATCAGTTTCGCATAGGGCCCCGCAATCGCTAGAACCGGCTCTGTTTACCAGCTAAATATTCATCAAGGAACATAAATATATGGTGATTCAATGTGAAACTTGGATGGACGCTTTGTGACGTGGAATACGTTTCGGAATGTTGGCATGAAGGTCCCGGGTTTGAATCCCCCTTCCCCCCACTTGCCATCCTGCAGGATGTGTGCATTGAGAAGAAAATTAAGTTCATTTATGAAGAAATCAAGTCAAACACCCGAGGACGAAATAATAAAAATAAAGTAGCGAAAAAACAACAAAAAGACAACTACACTGAACCTGAACCAGAATTCCCACGGAAAAAAAATATATTACTACAACAAGATACTCAGAAAGACACAAAGATAAAGACACTTTTTTATTCTTTATGCAAGGACAAAATCCTAAGTGCCCCTTCTTCCCTGGTGCCATTAAAGCATGTCATGTGTCCGATTCGACCAGGTAAAGCAATGATTTAGCAGAGTTTAAGTCTATATAACATGCATCACTTGGTTAACATGTGGACAGGGGTACGAAGTAATTCTCTTTTGTAACTTACAGGTAAGTAAAGTGACCCCTACAGACTTTGTACCTTACAGGTAAGTAAAGTGTCCCCTACAGACTTTGTACCTTACAGGTAAGTAAAGTGTCCCCTACAGACTTTGTACCTTACAGGTAAGTAAAGTGTCCCCTACAGACATTGTACCTTATAGGTAAGTAAAGTGTCCCCTACAGACTTTGTACCTTATAGGTAAGTCAAGTGTCCCCTACAGACGTTGTACCTTATAGGTAAGTCAAGTGTCCCCTACAGACGTTGTACCTTATAGGTAAGTCAAGTGTCCCCTACAGACATTGCGATCTACGGGGGCAGATGATGTTAAGGTCATCTGTTTCTTTGGCCAACGGTTTACGAGCAGGGTGTTATGTGGCCAGCACAACTACAAACCGCCTTTACTTTCCCCAACTAAAGTCAGGCACCCATTAGAGTTGGGTGAACGCAGGGGCGCCCTAAAATCCCAAAATTCAAAATTCCAGTCTTCACCGGGATTCGAACCCAGGACCTCAGGTTCGGAAGCCAAAGGCTTAACCACTCGACCACCGCGCCCCAACTTATAAGATAACTTAATATTTAAAAGATAAAAACAACATGCGTTACTTATTTTATCTAACACTATATAGACTTGTTTAGAATCATTTTTTCTCTCCCCATTTTCAACAGCACGACAGGAATTGAGTACAATTAAATATGTTCTCTTTGGTATAAAGGAAATCAATAACGTTGATAGGAGACTATTGATTGATCTACTGTATGGGTTGGATGTATTGATCAAGTAATAGTAACGGTTCAATAATTTATTTTCATTCTATCTCTAAAGAAAACAATAAAAAAAATTGATTAGAAGTTGAAAACGAAGTATATAAACTTTAAGCTCATAGAGTCACAAATATTTCCACGTAGAAGTGATATCTAGGTAATATGAAATTATGTTTTCATTGGCTTAACAATATACGCAATAGAGAAATGAAGATTCATAATTTGTACTTCATTAAAAATCTATTTAATAGAATGATATTTCAAACGCAATTTGCTTGTCACATTTTATATCGATTTTGTTTTTTAATTAGTTTCTCTTAGTGTTTATTTTTTATACAACTTATACAGAAAAACATTCAAAACTGGTGGCTTAGGAGAAAGAGAGAGAGTGTGTGTGTTTGAGAAAGACTGATAGATAGAAAAAGAGACTGAAAGAAAGAGAGAGAAAGAGAAATAGGCAGATATAGAAAAAGAAAAGACAGAGAGAGAGTGAGAAAATAAGAGAGAGAGAAGATAAAAGAGAGAGAGAGAGAGAGAGAGAGAGAGAAAGAAGAGACACTAAGGTAAAAAGTTTCAACATATTTTTTCTCCATTTCCCATTCTCTGATTAAGTTCAAACTTTGCACAATTATTCACTGAACCTGACATGACATGAATCCATGAAAAAAAAAATTAAGCGATTTGTTAATTAATTGTTGGTTTTTAATTATTTTGTTTGATTTTGAAATAATGGAAATAAATAGTACTTAATGAAAGATGTGAACATTTATATGGATTTAGTCCGTTATTGCGTTTTGACACATTTTTCCCCTACTACCCATGGATCAAGTTGAAATTGTGCATATTGTAATGACTCTGACTTGCGCACCATCATTCAGGCTTGTGCGCAGGTGCGCACCTCTAGTGAACGCACTAGAACAGGATATTGACATTGTGAGAATAACGACTTCCGCCGACGTCTAGAGCCAAGATGGAGAAACAGTGCTAAATGAAGTTGTTGATTTATGTAACTGTCATGTCATGTAAATAAACATAGTTGTCTCGTTGAGTTGCCTTCCCTGAAGTTATTACATTGGTGTCAGAAGTGAGGATTATAGGCGACTCAACGAGAGGAGGTAGGCTTTGATTACAATGACATATTTGAAGCTATTACATCAGCTCTCAGTTAAACAGCTGAGACAAGAGCTTCGGGATCGAGATTTAAAACACTTCGGTAGTAAGGAAAGGCTTACGGCTCGTCTGCGACAAGCATTGATTGAGGAAGATGAAGATCCGGAGACCTACCAGTTCGAAGTTGAACCTGGGATTGTGGATATCTTTGACAAGATCCAGGAGTGTGGGGATGCATTTACGGAACAATTGAACACGATAAGGATCATGATGAGGAACATGAGCAGGGATATAATGTTGAACGTAGATGAAAGTGTATTGGAAGTGGAAGAACAAATAGACCAAAGTGATCATATGGTGTCGCAACCGAAAGAAGGCATATACTCGTTTGTGAAAGGGCAGGTGCCTGGTCAGTACTGTGGTTGCACAAACAGTGGTGTTGGAGGCGCTGGGGATTGGAGCGCTGTCTGTGACTGTGTTGTGGTCAAGTCTGACGGGAGTGACTTTCAAGGCGAGGAACGTGACAACGATTGCTGCGACGATCTCACTGGGATATACCGAATCGAAAGGAAAGAGATGAATGAAGGAGCTGAAGTCTGTTTTGTGCTTGAAACGTTTGTTCCTGATTTAGCTACAACGAGTACCTCAATGAGCCGGACAGACCAAGACAACGTTGGGTCTGCGTCCAAGCATGTTGCTATGGATCTTAAAGACTTCTGCCTATCTGCCGGTGCTCACGAGAGAAATGTGAAGCTCGACAACTGCATCCAGAACTTGAGCATGAACTGTACGTGCAGCGAATCACATAGGGAATGTGGATGCCAAGAAAACCATCAACAAGACATGTCTACTTCTACCATCATCATCGACATTGGCATGGATGAATGTCAGTCAACCCACTCTAAATCTGAGCTGTCAAGAGGAAGACATCTTCCACTTGAACTTGAGGAGACCTATATTCTGGACGTGAGACTTTTAGCTGTGGATGAATGCGGTATATCGGACTTTGTTTGCAACGTGGTTGCATGTGAACCTGCAACTTCTATGAGAGGCGTCTGTCGGGAGGGTCTGCTGAAACGGCGTGTCCGATCAACGACTGTGCTGACGAAAACAGGGCTCGACACTATTTCTCTGTGTGTCAAACGGCCACGTCATCGTCTCAACAACAGCCTGGTCAACTGGAGAAAGAGAAAGCGGCACTAGAGGAAAACAATGCGGATGGCTTTGTGGGGAACACCCTACCTACCGTCTGTGGCTCCCACTGATCGACCTCCACCTGAACTGTTAAACTTCAGCTACAGTGTTTCTTTTCGGGACGAAAAGTGCTTAGACGGGGGCAATGTAATGACTCTGACTTGCGCACCATCATTCAGGCTTGTGCGCAGGTGCGCACCTCTAGTGAACGGACTAGAACAGGATATTGACATTGTGAGAATAACGACTTCCGCCGACGTCTAGAGCCAAGATGGAGAAACAGTGCTAAATGAAGTTGTTGATTTATGTAACTGTCATGTCATGTAAATAAACATAGTTGTCTCGTTGAGTTGCCTTCCCTGAAGTTATTACAATATTTATTCGCAGTTGATAGCAATACATGACGCAATGCAAATATTAATTAATTAGTAAATTATTTAGTACTAATATTTTTTATATTGCAAAAAGGGAGCTTAATCCTGTAATTTTAAGATACGTGACAGTAACTGGCGGTTCTTTCCATCATACATAAGCTTTTTTTTTTTAGTTTTCTTTTTATCTATTAGCTAGTTGAACTGATGAAGAATTTGCTACCTGAAAAGAGGAATGGTAAAAAAACAACAACCCAGAAAGTCTAGAATGTTTTGTTTTGTTTCACACACGAGATGTGTTTACTCCTAGTCTCTAGATGTTTGTTGATATTTGTACGTTCACAAAAGATAAGAGTTCTAAACTCTAAACAATGAGCCTACTCTGTTCTTCTCTTGGTCCTCTATTTCTAGTGTATTTACCTCCAGTCTATAGTCGTATCGGTCTGAAGATGAAAGGCGTATGCGACAGAACAAAAAAAAAAGTGATTAATTGTCGTCTGCTAGTGATGTTTTTTTGGATGGATGGACGACCTAGTGTCAGTGTGACATACATTTAATTAGTTATGATTTACTTGCCTAGAAAACACAATGTAGGAAGAGGGGGGGCAGGTCTGGGCATGGACAAGGGCTTGTGGACAGGGCTGGGTAAGGACGGGGGCTTGTCACTGTGACGTATTACGGGAGTGCGTTTTTTTTTTCTTGTATAAAAGTTTTGTGTGTTTCGTCAAGAAGAGAGAGGAGGGGGAAGGGAGGAAGAGTTATTTACGCGAGACAATAAGTTCAAATACTTCAATAGAATTTCAGAAATTTGGCTGATACAACTAAAATAGTTGTCAACTTATGAGTAAATTAAAGACAATTTCAGACCAAGAAAAAACTGGAAGTAGGATGTACATGAAGGTCAAGGTTTGGGTGCTGCAGAAACACGGACTTGCTCTCATTCTTTGATCTTTTCAACTTTTTTCATTTTGGCCTACAGAATTGTTTTTTATGTTACTTGTTTGTGCTTAGAAATCAGTTAATCTTAAGATGGGGACAGAGGTTTTAACTGAGCACACACACAGAGGTCACTTTTGTTTTACACAAGGTTGGGCGGATCTCGATTTTATATTGTTTAAAATTAAAACTTGAACTACTAGCTTGAATGGCAGACCATCGCAGCACTTGCAAAATTCAAAATAATATGGAAAGAAAAAAGGCATAGCCCTCGACATCAAAATCAGACTGATGCGCTCCCTGGTCATGGGTACATTCTTATATGCTTGCGAGTCTTGGACAATGACTTCAGAGCTAGAGAGGAGGATCCTAGCAACTGAATAGACATGCTATATAAGGATCCTAGCTATCACATTTAAACTCAGCAATACAAACGAAGAGATTAGAGACAGGGTTAATGCGATTTGAGTTACTACAACAATTGGACAACACGGTGGCCCTAGCCCCATGATAACCTACTAAATATTGTAAAAAAAAAAAACAAATTAAAACTCTTATTACAAGGTCTTCGGGACTTGCAAAGATCTTTATTCAGGGAAAAGTCTCATGAAAAAGAAGAAGAGTCAGACAGAGAAAGTGATGGATCGACCTGCGATTGAAAGAAGTTCTATTCAAGGCAAAATAGTAGTTCTTGATAGAAAATCCCCGATGAAGGAATGGAGAAAGACGTCGAAAAATCATGTATGGTGCCCCCAACGGTCCAACCAACTTAAGGGATATGCGAAGGTGAAGAACTTTAAAATCCGAGGTTTGGCCTCAAGGTCAACTTTTTACGCTGACCTTCTCTCACACGCTCTTAGTTCTCACCAACTTCAGATCTATAACCACACTAACCAATACGTCGAAGGCTTTGAATGTCTTAAATTAAATATTATTATTATTATTATAGTGTTTATATAGCGCTACTTTCATGCTTATAGCATGCTCAGAGCGCTTTGGCCCAATCTCATTTGTGGACCAGTGGGGGGGAGGGGGTATCTAGGAGTTGGTTTCCCGTGCTGCCTTTGGGCGCTCAGTAAACACAACTCTGCCCGAGTCGGGTGTCGAACCTCGAGCCCCCTTCTAGGTAGTCAATCAAGCCAAGCTCAAGCCGCACTTAGCCTCTCGACCACGCTTCCCACTATAAGGGAAGCTATAAATAAAGAAAATAGAACCACTAGGTGCAATGAACTATTTTGGTTTGGACTTTCACGACATTAAAAAAAAATCGTTTCCCACTTGCCTATATCGTACCTACTAGGCTCAATTTTTATCCGATTTACCATTGGCAAACATCTGTGGGGGGGGACATCTACTGGCCTATGTAAGGTTAATGTAAGGTGCAATCTCCACGTGCCCATATAAAGTCATTCATTTAGTGAAAGACTCTTGCACATAAAATCGAACATAAATGCATATCATACACATATTTCAGTTGATCAAAACTAGAACGTAAATGTTTAGGGCAAACCAAAACCACTGATAACGTGTTCAACACACTCTCATTGGATATTTATAAAATGAAATATTTAAAATTCTCTTCAGTTATCTTTCTCTATGCATTCTAATGTTTGTCCTGCCGGGAGCTGAACTGCCGGTGATCTCACCGATACCATCTTATCGTCTTTCTCAACACAAACCTTAATTCTACATTGATTTACATACCTTCAACAGGTTGAACACTTG
>JADKLZ010000130.1:26472050-26485347 GCA_021533235.1 Biomphalaria straminea | reverse complement strand
TATCTTAGCGAACTGATTACTCCATATGTCCCCCAGAGAGCCCTACGCTCAATGGACTCAACGCTTTTAGTGGTGCCACGTTTTTCCCTCAAAAGCTACGGTCAGCGGGCTTTTTCAGTTCACGGACCAAAGGTTTGGAACTCACTCCCCATTGATCTCAGACAGACAACTTGCTACACCACTTTTAAGAAGAACATCAAGACCTATCTGTTTAGAACTTTTTTAGATTAGTTTGTGATAATATGTCTGTGTTTGTAATGTTTTTACAGCGCCCTGAGCCTACATTTTGTTTGTTAACAGCGCTTTATAAATAAAATTATTATTATTATAAATTATTATTATCTACCTACATATCTATCTATCTATCTATCTATCTATCTACCTACCTACCGATCTATCTATCTATCTATGTATCTATCTATCTATCTATCTATCTATCTATCTATCTATCTACCTACCTATCTATCTGTCTGTCTATCTATCTATCTATCCATCTTTCTATCTATCTATCTATATATCTATATATCTATATATATATATATATAGGCTATGTGTGTGTGTGTGTGTGTGCGCGCGTGCGAGCGTGTGTGTTGTCTAGCAACTACAGCCAATTCGTTAATAAAACAATTCCTAAACAAAGTTCAACATTAAAGTAGTCCAGTACACTTCCGGGTAAATACAAAATGGAACTTTATTAGAGCCACCAGCTGTTTCCTAGATATTCAAATCACCCAAACCCACAACCAGTATTCCGTTCTCCAGTTACCCCCTTCATTTGTTTTTCTCACAAAATAATCCCAATGTGCACCGATAACTAATTTTTTAAATTATAATGATTTCGTTTTGTAAAAAAAAGAAAGAATTATTTAGGTTACCTGTTCATTATTTTTTCAGCGCTGTGGGGATGAAAAGGATTGAAATTGAATACTTTTAAAAGGTCTAGAATAATTTAGCGCTACATTGCTTCTAAGCATTAAATGTTTCTGCAGAACTATTCTGTGCGGTGTAGCTAATAGATAGAAAATCACCTGAAAATGATTCTCTTAAAAAAGTTGATGTAGGATTTGATTGTCTTTGTCTTTGCATGGTTGAAAAGCGCCATTTCTCGCTATGTATCCTATCTATTAAAACAAGCCCCCGTTGGCCATAAAGCTAACTGCCCCCACAACCATTTTTTAATAGATTACATCGGCGACCACTCTTCATTATGAGGAGAGTAGTGTAGTTTAAGGGGAGGAGGACCACCACTAAGAAGCAAAATATCGATATTTAAAATAAAAAAATCGAACTTTTTTTTATTTCATAATTTGAAAGTTTATCCATTTATCTACAAGTTTTGAACATTGAAATATGTAATTTTTACTTTTAAATATTGTTTTTATTCATTTTTCCAGAGCATGTATAATGTTTATTTTATCAAATTTCGAATCTACGTGTAAATAATACCCTTGGTAACGCATTGAATAGTTATGAGTATTCTTATTCGACCTAGGCATATTGGGTATCAATGAAAACATCGTTTCTTACACTTTCCTAAAATAACCGTATCTCCGAAGTATAATAAATAGCGTTTCGGCTCTGAACGGAAATCCGTGGTCACCAAGAGTGTAAAATATATTTATTTATAGTATCTTATTATTTCCGACAAAATGATTGGTCAGCATTGGGCTTCCGCCTGTATCCATATTAGTTTGAACGTAAACAAAACATGGTTGTTTATGTTCTATTGATGATCAAGCCTGAGATTCTCTACTTGTTGACTTATTATTCAGCTTCTAAATCTAGATCTAGCCTAATAACTAACAGGAATAGACCTTTTTCTAGATTTTTCATTCTAGATCTAGACCTTATAAGACTATTACCGGCAGGGAAGGCCGAGATGACGCCCTACTAATCCTTCTTACAGTACTTACACTACACGATTTCATAATATTATAATAACTGATGAATCTCAATCAAAACTTAAGAATTAAAAATCAAAGCTTCTAATACAGATGTGGTCTAGACCTAGCTAGATTATCAAAAGTTTCACTACTAGATCTACAAGTACAACATGAAGATCTGAATCTAAAGTTAGATCTAATTTTCTTCTCTACAAGTTCTTGTGACTAGTCTAGATCTAGTTACCATTTTGACATTCACTTTGCCTTTGGAAACAAGATGTCAACTACTCAGGTAATATATTTTTTATTATTGAAATAGATATAGGTCTAACTTTCACTATAAGTATTAACCCTATTGTAGAAAAAACAAACATAAATGGATCTAAGTAATTTTTTTTGTTACTATAATATTAATATACATAATAGGGCTGGGCTAGTTCTAATTCTACCTAAATCTTTGGATATAGATACATTTTAAAAAAGGAAATCACATTGAATTCATTATATCTTACAAAAACTAACTTCTATTGTTTGGAAACTATTTTAAAAAAATAATTCAGTTGACTTTACAAGTTTTTTTTTTTTTTACTTTTTAAAGGTTCTTCGGCATTGATGCAATCAACTGAAATTTTATGGAAAAGATCAGGGCAGAAGTTTACACCAAGATAAACAACCTTGTCTGTTGTTTGTGAGAGTTTTATGAATAGATCTGAGCCCAGGTATTGTCATAAAACAGAACAATTCGTCGGACATACAGGTTTCGAGCTACCTGGTTTTCTCCGCAGCCATGTTTTATTCCGAAGTAAGGACAAGATCAGCCTAGGTGACCAAGGCTATGGTAATTCAACAAGGATGCTCTAAAAAAAACTTTCTACATGCTATGCAATATCTATGCAATAGCTATGCAATAGCTATAAAAAATTATCATCATGTGGACAAAATAAGAAATGCCATTTTAGCCATTATTTGCCACTGGATTTCTTCTACCAAATGTACCACATTACCCAACTGGAGTTTCTTTATGGTGTTATTTTAACTTTGCTGTTGCACTGGACAAAGTTCCTGTAAAAGTATTTAATGTGTTAGCATTTCTTTAACTATGAATGACTTTCTTAGCTCTTGGAACATTTGTATCGACAGTTATCAGATCAAAACCTTTACAGTTGCGCCTCTCGGGAGCCACCCAGAAAGCAAATGAGACGATTCACCCAAAAGTAACTATAGCAAAACAAAATGAATCTCATTTAAAAGATATAACTTTTCAGTCCTTAGATCAGTTGGAAATTTGGCTCTGGATTTTTTGTATAATGTAAAAAGTGATTGTATGTCTCCATTACTATTCATAGTCATCAACTTGCAAAAAATTGGACCTAAAAAACAAACTCTCCAACTCTGTAAAAAAGGAATTCAAGCTATTTAACATAGATTCATTTAAGAAGAGCAGCTTAAGCTTGCAGGGAAATAAATTTAACTGAAAAAACAGGCCCCACTTATGGAAAATACTGTTTAAATCATTTGAAAATACTATTGTTTCTTTTTAGGTGTTTTTCTCGATAATCACATTTTTGCTTCGGTCAGCTTCTTCAATTTCTATCTACTTTTTTATTTATTGATGGATTCTTATGAAATTTGGAATATAAGTTAACAGGATATTGTACTTCAATGAAATAGAGCCAGTTTTTCAATATTTGTTTAAATTTTTTTTTAATATATTATTTTGTCACAAAAAAACTACTTTTTTAGAGAAAAAAATACATCATATGTTTGAATAAATTAAAAAAAAAAATGGAAAGGCTTATTCAAATTCTGAGTCTATTTCTTTATAGATACTATGTTTATGCATATAATACAAGTTCTTTCATTCATTTTAAGCTAATAGCTTTTAAGGAGATAGGGTCTAAAGTTGCCCAAAAAAATCCAATATGGCGGCGTTTCCATGGCAACCAAAATATTTGTAAAGTTTTTTTTTACATTTTTTACATTAGATAAACAACATCTATATGTATACCAAATATAAATGCATTCGGATGAGAAATAAAAAAAATGGCCTCAGGTGGTCCTCCTCCCCTTAAGAACAACACCAGCTGAAACAAAAAAGCAAAGAATGGGCCCACAGGATAGCCCCACAAAGAGGGCAAATACAGGGTGCCATAAAGATCTCCCACATTTAAAGTGGGCACCATATGGCTTGTAGTGGCAGTAGAGAGGGGGGACATGTTCCATTCGGTAGACTAGGTTCTACCATTTTAAATTTTTGTAACAATATTTCTTCCTTTTACACAGCCCATCATAGGACCCTTCAGAACATTGCGGCTTTATTGAAGCGTATAATGCAAACAATCTCTATGTAATAACGATGCATTTCACTCAGTCATGGATCTGTACTAGACCAGAAAACATTTTTTTAATCCATTAAAACAACTTTTTTTAAATATTCTTTTTAGAAATATAAGCATTTTTTTTCTAGACAGTATAGTTATTTTGGTAGAGCAATTCAAAATATGAGAGACCTTTATGTCCCACTGTATAAACGAGCGTTCCTTGATCACTGAATGTGAACACATCAGAAGGAGGGTAAAAGCTGAATAAGCTCCAGCGTCTGGTGATACAAATATATGGGATGTGTATCAAGGATTTACCTCTTGAGTCACGTGACAAGTTGGGAAGAAATCATCTCCAACGAGGTAAAATGACACAGAATTACGTATTAGTAAATGAACATAAACACCACATACAAAAAACAAACGAAAAGATAAAAGCGAATATTTTATTCAATGTTTAATCACGAAGTATTTCCCACACGAAAAGATAACATGATTCCATGATTTGACTTGTGAGACAAACATGTCCTCACATCAACAACACAAATAGAGTGTGACTTATTTGGATAGAGGTAGAACAGTTTAAACACACAAACATTTCAATTTATGGAGTTTTGTTGTTTTTAATGTTGTTCTTGTTAATGTTATAAGTAGAGGTAGGGGTTAGATTTAGGCATGAAAGTTTCACTTAATTCGGAGCAATGAATCATTCCAAGAGTGTCTGCTTGTTTATCATTGACTTTTTTGTGTATTGAGTCACAACATATTGTAACAAAATAAATAACAAATTTTAGTACATACAAAACATTCTATTCTTTTTAACCAGCATACAAGTTACTACCAGTCAATACGAGTTCACATTGATACTACATCTTTGAGGAATAGCAAAGCTTACATAGTGACGAACTGGCATTGAGGAACTGGCATTGAGGAACTGGCATTAAGGAACCAGTCACGTTTCTGGGAATGTAATATAAACACATTTTTTTCTTAAAGTTTCATCTTTCATCATTTTAAGTACGTCTTGTAATACAGCAGGTAACCCAAGCACATGACCTATATACAAACAGCGAATGCTTGAATGAAGTTTGTTTTGAATGGATAATGTTATGTGTAATACAGACTGAGATTCAAGGGACGTAACTGTTCTGGGACAAAGAAACGTCAACCTGTTTCCTGCTAAATGTCCGCAAACTGTAAATATAACAGTCTGTTATAATCTCATAGCAAATATGTCCGCAAACTGTAAATATAACAGTCTGTTATAATCTCATAGCAAATAGAGGGACCCGCTTCTTGTTAATGCAAAAAATAATATTTAAAAAAAAACAACAGATGCCTTTAAATTGGATTTGTTACGTATGTTATAGACGTAAGTTTGTTTTTTTTTTCATATTGTTTTTCATTCCAATTTTAATGTTACAGAAGTTCTGCTCTTCTGAATCTATCATAAAGCAATAATAAGAACAAATTTATACACACGTTTAAGGTGCTATATCATATTGACATTTATGTATAAAATATCAATCAACCTTAAAAAAAAAACGTTGATATTACATGATTTGGCATTCTGATTATTGTTGTATATATATAAATACTATATACTCGAAGACAAAAGTTTGGCACACGATACAATGATAAGACACAGTACTGAACAGTAAGAAACATAGTATTGAATAGTGGATCATACCGGTACTGTTTCTAAGAAAGGCTTTGCAACAAAATATTGGCCTGTATCGGTTGGTGGATTAAGATTGAGGGATGGGAAGGCCCAGATTGTAGCGTTCTCTTCTTCTAAACCAAAAGTCTTAGTGTCGAATCCTGGTTAGATGTCGAAACATATGTCAATGCAATCACTATAAAAAGGGAATATTGTGATAATTGCTAGAACAGTGAACTGGCCATACAATGTTCTGGTAAAAAAAAGGTAAATTTCTACATCAGCCACATTGCTTGGTCTTCAAATCATATCAATATGTGTGACAATAAATCACAATTAGCCATATTGGCAAAAAGTCAGCTGTTTTCTATACAGAATAAAGAGAGACAACTTCTCTGCCTTTCCCTTACTTGAATATATGGGTTATCTTTCTTTACAAAAAATAAATGCAATAACTTTTAAATCTTACATTATGACAATAACATATTTCTTACACACGAAATATGATTCTAGATTAATTCGTAGAAGTCTGGATTTATAATTCAAAACAAGTTTGTTGGAAAAACACGTTCCATCCGCCCCCTTCCATTTTTTTTGAGGTTTATCTCATGAAATTGAGTCAATGATGTTACAATGTTGTCTAAACTGTTTAGCGGCGGACACGTGACAAGCGAGTCACCATGACAACAGTGTGGTCACGTGCTGGTTGACAAGTGCTCAGCTGGTGATGTCCCCTGGTCATCGGCTGCTAGGAGCAAGGTGGGGGAGCGATGATGAAAACAAGGATTCCAGAGATGGCAGAGATCGTGACTGATGTGGTCAAGAGAGAGGGGGGTCATGTGAGGTGATTACTCTGGCGAAAGTGAGAAAGAGGGTATGTGATTAAAAAAAAATAAAGATTTCCCAAGAAAATGCTGCGCTAGAAAATACTGGAACACATAGTGAACTTTTTACTTTTGATTTTCCAATGATAAAAAGACTTTTTTTTCAAACTTGCCATCTGCTCGTGGCATTAAATTCTACTCTCAGCAGATATTCTATTAGATTAGTGATGTCTGTCTGTCTGTCTGTCTGTCTGTCTGATGCAGCTATATCTACATTCAAGCCTAACGTTAAAAAATACAGACAAATTATTAATAACTTTTTTAAAAATTGTGTTAAAAATTATCAGAGTTTTGAAATGGTATCACAACCTTCGTATTAACACCCAATTCAAAATGTCACATTCCGATATTATTTATATAGTAGCGTTCAGCAAAATGCTTTCCACATACTTAATTATACGTGTATAATAGTTGATACAGTAAAGGTGTACATAGTTTTAAAGTTGTTTTTTTTTTTCCTTTCCAGCTTCCGACAGTTCGTAGTCAATAGGGGTCATCTGTGCCGGCTTATGAAA
Organism: Biomphalaria straminea; assembly: GCA_021533235.1. NCBI lineage: Eukaryota > Metazoa > Mollusca > Gastropoda > Planorbidae > Biomphalaria > Biomphalaria straminea. The sequence goes on along the minus strand of JADKLZ010000130.1, from coordinate 26,478,084 downwards.
GTCTGAAAACCAGGCAAGGGTAAGGTTTCAAATACCTGTAATGGTATAAATGCTGGCCAGAATGTCTCTGCAGAATCAATTTATCTGAATGGGAGCTTTGAGGCACAGCACAGTTCCTTTAAGCCACTTCTTTTATGCAGTGAGTGGAACGTTGTCTGTTTTCAAGCAGTTATTTGTCTTCCCACCAGTAGACAACGCTAGGCTTCAGGCAACTCTTTTTTCTGCAGTGGCACTCTTCCAATGAAGTCTTTGTGGCATGCTTTGATTGAATCAGTGAGCCCATTTCTCTTGCAGGCCACACGGGAAACGTTTGACATTCCTACCTGACTTTATGAAGTTTCTTTTTCTTTTTGGATTCAGTTCTAGAGCACATGAATGTAAAAGCACTTAAATAATACGTAACACTTGATGTAACATAAATTAGAACAAGATTGTTTCTTGAAAGTACAGAGTCGTCGGTTTAGCGTGCCTCAGCAACACACGCCGAATGCATCTCTTTCTTCCAGCGGCATTTCAGCGGGAACGACTTGTTGTTACTGCTGGAGACGTCCCAGATTTTATCGCCTTTGCCGCACCAATCAGGGGAGGACGAATCTCGAGAAGATGAAGAGTGAATTCCGGACTCACTGGTGAGGTCCAGTGCTCCAGTTTGGTCCTGGCGGGCGACGTGCTCAGCAACACTAACGTGAGAGCTTCTGGAATCCGACCTTGACATTAATGACCCAGTGCTAGAGACTGACCTGCTGGTAGCAGAGCTGACGCCAAACCTTTCCTGTAAGCCAAGTGACTGGTTCAAGGAATTGACACTGCCCAGGCTGTACACTCGAGAATCATCATTTGACCTGGAGTCTTCCGATCCTGTGCTCTGAAGGTCTAGTTCATCCTCCTTGTCCAGGATGTCATCCAAAGAAGAAGACGATGGGAAAACTCTGCTTCTTGAGATCGTCTGAAGTTTTCCTGAAGACTTGTCATCTGAAGTATCTTCGAGTCCAAAACGTTTCTTAAGAGCCGCCATCTCGTGTTTAAGTTCAATGTTCTCTTTCTGGAGCTCCAGAAGTCTGCTCTCCATTAGCTTCTCTAATGCCTTTCTTTTCACTCGAGATCGTCTAGCAGAGTCGTTGTTCTTCAGACGCTTGGACCAGTAGCCCTCGTCCTTCTTCTCATCTGGTACAAACTCACGCTTGGCTCGTTGGTGTATGCTGGACGCAAGAAGATCGATCTTTCTGAAAGCTGCGGCCCTGCAGGTTTTCGTTAAAATGGCGGGCACTGCAAGTTTCCCGTCGCTTCCTTTCAATTGAAAACCTTCAAAGTCTGAGCTATGGAGCGAAGGCGATATCGGTACGGCGTGGACTTTGTCATTGACTCCACTGTTTGCTGCCTGAGTCTGGACTGGCATTCCAAGCATGTAGTGGTCATAATAGGAAGGTCTCTCTTGGTCTATCAAGTCCGAACCTGGCCTCACCCCGTGGCTCTGATGTCTGGTGAGAGTCATGTCCACTGGCAGCTCAGCGCTGTCTTCAAACATTTCTTGCTTGACGTTCATGTTGGTAGAGTACATACCTCGTGGCTCGTGGAAGTAGTGACCTCTGGCGGAATGATACATTGTGGTCAACATTGTGTGGACCTCAAACGCTTAAAAAGGTGCAGTTCAAAGTCAGTTACCTTTATTAATAATGCAATCTGTTGATAAAAGAAAAAAAAAGTTAAAAAAAACGAATGCACTGAACAAAAAGAAAAGACAGAAACAAAAGCCTCCCCCCCCAAAAGACCGCCTATCTATGTTACACTTTATTATACTTCCCTTACATATTATTCAAACTCTTTTTCTAAAGGCCTACTGTTATTTTGCCATTGCCTCTCCTTCGGAAATACTTCTTTTACAACTCTCTAGTTTGTGTTCAATTTAGGCAAGGAGAAGGATTTAAAATTGACGACTCTTACACAAGTTGCTTTCCTTTGCTTAAAAAAAAAAAGGATAATTAAAAATTCCTCTTCACAACATAGTGCTGACATGGTTCGATTCATGAAAACTCTCTTCCTAAGCTTCAAGGGTAACCCAGAAGACCCTCCTTTGTGCAACACAGATGAAAGATTAACTTGGTTGCAGTGTTATTTTACTATTTGGTCAAAACTTCAAGTGCAGGCAGTGTTTGTAAACAGAGAAATGTAATTTTTTTTTCATTAGTGTTTTTTTTTGTCGCTACTGGTAACATTTAAAAAAATAAGTAAGCTTTGCTGCTTAAAATTTGCATTTTTTAAACTTCATTCTAGGTATATACTTCTTTAAAAAGAAGATTCAAAATATGAATGTGCAACATAATTTCTTCTTCTTTTTAACGTAATACGCAAGTGCTACTGACCATTAGGGCCGCCTTTAGAGTTTTGTGTGTAACATAAACACCATTTGCTATCTCGTTTTTTTTTTAATTTCTTTCCTTCAAATTAGTTTTATTGTAGCAATTATTTTTAAAATATCGCACCCAGTTTGAAACATAAACTTTAGAGCCTATTGCACTAGTTACGCCCCTGGTTACGCGAGGTGCCATATTCTCTGAGTGTCCGAAATTCATTTTTCAGCTCTTACGTAATCTTTAAGACGTTAGCACTAATCTTCGTCCTTGGTCAGTCTGACCCAGCCAATTGATCTTACGTAACTTATGATTATAACGAGGAACAGAAGGTTAAATGAGTTTCATGGTTTACCTGGACATTCAGATACGGTGGGGGGGGGGGGGGCGGGAGCTAATGGGTATAGGGGCAACGTCGGCGAACGGTCAAGTGTTCTTAAAGAGATTTGGTCCACTGACGCAATAAAGAGTTGAGTAATTCTAACAGTGCAATTAAGCTGAGTCAGCAGATCAGACGATATAGACGTCATCACTTAGTGGATCATGGGAAGCCTATCCCGAAAGCGAAACCAGTGCCCTAAATAGTTCGAAACGCAGAGGCGGCGCCAGGGGGAGGGATGTAAAAGTAAAGTCCCGGGTCTTGAAAATACGACAATTGATCTCCATGCATACAAATCATTTACATTATTTATCACTATTACACTATTACACTATTTATCATTTACAACTAGCAATAGGAGACAACCTCGGCCCTTTTTGTTTTAAACAGTTAAATGGACGGAGATCTCAATATAACATATCTCACCATCTGGACATATATGGGCAAAGACGCCGATGTTGTGTGGTAAAACCACTCGTTACAGCACGCATTCCATTTCGCAGGTTGATTACATCAGTCTTTATTTTACCAAGCGGTTTTAGGCCATTACACAATCTGACCTCTGACCTTCTAGATCAACCTTCCCTATCCCTTTCAAAGTGTACCTTCTGTCCGTGATACCGGTCATTCAGTAGTAGGCCCTACATGATTTGATGACCCCTTAGACAGGAACAGTTACATCATATTGTGTGTGTGTGTGTGTATAAAAATCGTCCCCCCCCCCAAGCCGAGTTGTCGAGAAAAGTGCTGGGCTGGGGGGGATCTGACGTAATTAAGTGGGAAAGGGTTGGTGTCATAGCACGCGTGTAACATGACGTAACTTAGTGTAACGTGACGTAATATGGCGTCAAGTGGATGACGGATAACGCACACAGAGATCAAATAGAGAAATGCTGAGCCGGTGACTTAATGGTTGACGAACTCTACCTTCGGAGGTTTAAGTCAAAATATGTTAAAATGTGACAACCATTATGTGTAATGTATGACATGTCCTATTTAATGAGTAATGGAAAGGTCTCAACACATATCTTCACTGCTTCTGTCTGGACTACACAAGCAAGACGCACAGAATGCTCATTTTAAGAGAGTAATTATTATAGCTTGATCTAGATCTTGCTATTGAATAAGGGTTATAGGGCTTTATATAATAGATCTAAATCTATATACATGTAGAGAGAGAGAGTGAGAGAGAGAGAGAGAGAGCAAGTCGGTGGTCAAAGTTGACAACATCACGAGGTCAAAGGTCGAAGAACAAACTCATGGTCAAGGTTATCACGTTTTGGCTTACAAAGTATAAAATGAAACAAAATATTTTTACATCTTTTTAGCCATTACACGATTACTTTGAGTAAAGAACGTACATGTGAACAAGACAATACAAGGATTGAGCTATCTCTTGAAAAAAATGAATTTGTCTGAATGCATCAGACTTGTCTGAACACACAAAATCCAGTGGAAATTTAGGTACCAGAAAATAAGCCAAAAGAAAATTAGAGACCAGAAAATTAGACAAAAGAAAATTAAGCATCAGAAAATTAGGCACCAGAAAATTTGAGACCGAAAATTAGACATTGACAATTTAGCCATCTTCTCTTAAGCGTCTTTCTTTTTTTTTTCGCCTTCTCATAAATGCCTTTTTTTTTTTCGTTTTGTCAGCTTTTCTTTAATATCATGAATTAACTGTTACCGGTACTAGGATATTTGAAAGAATAACAAAGGATAATACTCTCAAGAAATAGTATACGCTAACGAATTTTAGTTTCATATGAGGTCGTTATTTCCTACTTTCTCTAAAATGTGCCTATTTTCTGGTACCCAATTTTCCGGTGGCCTTTCTTCCTACATTCATAGCGCTGTGGTGGTGATTTGGCTTAAAAAAAAGGGGTGGTGGTGACAACATTAGCAATATTGATAAAAAAATTGTAACAATCCCCCCCCCCATCTTTTTGGCAAAGAAAAATTAACAATTTTAAAAAAAGGGGGTTAAGCAGGTTTTTATCTTGTACATGTCACTTTGAAGCTTGTACATTATATAAAACTAATGGTGTAATAAGAATTTAAGCCCGCAAGCAAATAATATAACAAGCAATAAATGAGCTTTTACATTTTATGCCTGGGAAGATAATATATCTACAACGCTGTCTCCTTGCGTGATTCGCACTTTAAACTTGTCGATACGATTGTCTGGGCTTTGAATATAAAACAAGTCTTTGTCATCGCGATTTTTTTGTTGGGAGGGGGGATTAAAGCAATGTCCTTTTTCTAGTCGTCTGACGTGTCATATACTGAACGTAATTAAGTCCTACATTCTTAGTGGGGTGTAACATTGACCAGGTACTTGTGGGTCATTTTATTTCATGCTCCTTATCATCGACGCTGAAGCAAGTTGTACATTTTGAGATTTGAAGTCACAAGGTTCTTAATTAACTCTTTAACACAATAAGCAATTATAGTCTGTTCTTTAGGGTTGATTGCCTTCACATGGACTATTTAAATTCACCTAATTGGTGATTCGATTTTTTTTAAATATCTCAATTATTTATCTATTTTTATTTAAAATATAATACAACCCAAAAATTAATGCAATTTTTCTGAGTGATTCATATGATGTGTTATGTGTAATAGACAATTTGTAATCCGTCATGTGTACCATGTTTTGAAAATTTGCTGGGCTATATTTAAAGAAAGTAAAAAGATCCAAAAGATCGATTTGATTTGTTGGACTTGTTGTCCTCAGGCTGATGAGCGACCAAACAATTTGCATGGAGAGAGATGCAATGGAAGGCGTGCAGTATAAAAAACATAGGTTAAATGATAAATTTAAGTTTCACTTAGATGAATATTTGTACGTAGGGAATTCTTTTTGACGTGAAGGTGCAGGAATCTCTAGCTTTCAAACACTAGGAAACTGTCTCCGTGAGTGTATATTCCCCAAAGCAATGAGCTCAGTGGACATCTTCAGTGATATTAAAATATTACTCATTTACGCCTGCAAAGAAGGCGATTCCTTCTTGTTTTGAAGAAATCTCTAATCCAATTCTTTTTAATTTTTTATTAAGATTTTAATATTATTTTCACTGCGCAATAAACAATTGTCAAGTCTATGTAGCTGGAAAATCAAAAGTTTATATATATATATATATATATATATATATATAATATGGAACAGGGTGTATTAATAAAGAATCACTTTAACATATGCATGGATTAGTTGTAAGAAAAATTAAAAAGTTTCCAAAATAAAATAAACATTTTCGAAAAAGTTTAAACCAAAAAAAAGGAGTCCAGCTAGAAGCAATGGGGATAC
>JADKLZ010000130.1:26439378-26461370 GCA_021533235.1 Biomphalaria straminea | reverse complement strand
TTAAGATAAACAAGTCCACATAGCCGGACACAGACTCTGGTCTTGCTCAAGATAAACAAGTCCACATAGCCGGACACAGACTCTGGTCTTGCTCAAGTCCACATAGCTCTAAACGATGATGCAAGGTGGCTGAGTGGTTAAGCTTGGCTTCAGAACATGGGGTCCTGGGTTCAAATCTCGCTGAAGACTGGGTTTTTAATTTCGGGATTTTCTAGAGCGTCCCTGATGGAAAAGTAGAGGCTGTTGGTCGTTATGCTGGTCACATGACACCCAGCTCGTAAACATCATCTGAACTATGGATCGCAAGGTCTGAAATGGGAACTTTATTTTTTTTTTTTTATATTTATAACTCTAATTGAGACTAAATAGCTCCTTCTGACGCGAAAGAAAATGGATGCGCCCCGATGAATTACTGATGTTGGTTTCTTCTCATTGAATCGGAGTGACTAAAGAAGCCGACTCTAGAGCAACAAACTTTGCCACAGTGCACGAGAATAGAACTGTTTTAAAGGTAGAGGATAGAGCAGTTTTCTTCCTCTTTCTCTTGCTTACAACATACACCAACAGTCTACATGCTGTCCTATCTAAAGAGGAATATTCCCCCACATACTTTCATTGATATCTGCAGTCCTGAAATCCCGACTCTGACATATCTATCGGAAAGTTATGAGCTTCCCTTGAGTCTGATTCTTTGAGTGAGCTCAGCAGAAATGATGTTTTGGAGAATTCTTCCATCTTGCATCGGATGATGAATTTGAGTTAATGACTAAAGAAAAAAGCTAATTGAATATTTTTAATGTATTTTTGAAGCTAACAATTGTTTTGAACTTGTTATCAAGTTACAGTGTCATCATTGTAAAGTATCCTCAGAGATAGTGGCCTTTTTATAGTATCATAGGAGAAAGAAATTGAAGTTGACTTTGAATACATGTATGTGATCCTGTAATGTAGGATGTTTCTTTAATACTCTCTTCGATTCATTGTTTCCATTCTTCAAGTCATTGAGCCAGATGAAACAAGTAACAAAACAAGACAAGCTTAATCAAGCACCAAGAAGCATTGCGCCATCAAGTTAGAAGGAAACGCACGTGCTATGGAGAATAGATTGGAAAACATAGTCTAATGTACTTTCTTGTTTTTAGTTTCCGGCAAAAAATCAATAATCGATACGCATGGAAGTTCGAGAAAAATCAATAACTATTAGAGCATTCAAGATGGTAGCTAGTCTTTCAATGTTCTAATGGAAGAATGTATGCCATGGATAACGAGAGAGCAATTCCCTGGGCAGTGTGCATAATTTACCAAATGTCAAATAAAATTATCAACAAGATATTGACAATGATCGATAAGCTACAAAACAAAAACTTAACAAAGTCGAACAGCTACAAATAAATAAAGACACTGTTACGATGTTTAAAAAAGGAAATCGCATAAAACTTTTTGATGAAATAAAGTATCAAACCATTCAAGTTTAGTTATAAAGCATGAAACATATGCATTACCTTAACGTGAAGGCGATGTGTACAAAACCACTTTTCTCAGAGTGAGTCAACTCCTTAAGACTAGACCCGCAACACACACAGTCAACTGAAAATTGAGACTTATACCGAAACGTTGACTTAGAACAATGTTGCTGTGTGGGTGTGCACGTAGACGGTCTAGTGAGGTAGAGACACTAACAGCGGGGCAATAAAATTCTTTTCTTTTAGGACTTCGTCACGTAAATCGTGGGTCAAGAAGTCGACAGGAACACTAAGGTCACAGTCATTCATTGACAGAAAAACTTGATAGTTTCTGAATGACATCTGTTGTAGATTAATCTAAACGTAAACAGCCAAGAGCATCGCTCTGTTAACGATACACTGATGTTTGATGGAAGAAAATCGATATTTATTTCTAATAAAAAAAAAGTAAATTGATGAAGAGGTCAACAAATAAGTTCCAAGTTAATTAAAAGAATATATTGTTTTCTTCTTTTAAATTGATAAAAAGAAAATAACATGTTAAATTTGTTCAGATTCACTATTACCAATGAGTGACATGGTCTGCTTCTGAAAGTGTAAATCATATAAAATGTGCGATAAACAAAAATATAAGCTTTTTTTTAATAGCGCCACTTTTAATGCTCAGAGCGCTATGGTCCAATTTCATGTGTGTGTGGGGGGGCGGGGATGGCGAGTATCTGGGAGAAGGTTTTCCGTGCTGCCTTTAGCAACATTGCTCGAGTCCGGTGTTGAACCTCGATCTCCCTTATAGGTAGCGAAGCCAAGCCAGATTCAAGCGTACTTAGCCTATCGACCACGCATCCAACACATCCAAATAACAACTAAGAGTGGTTTAAGATTTTAAATTTAGCTATTTTCTAGATAACATTACATGCACATTTTTTTTTTGGCCTTTTTTAGTACTTAACCTTACATTAGTTACATGTTTAAAAAATGTAAGAATACGTTTCCAAATACAATGTAGATACATACTACCCACACAATGTCCATAGTCCGTAGACTGTGTGTTTGAACTGCAGACTTAAATGGTTTAATATTCTAATTGTGCATAATCAGATGATGTAATATTTAGATTCTTCATTATCAAATGATGTAATATTCCAATACTTCATTATCAAATGTAATATTCCATTTCTGCATCATCATTTTTTTGTGTGCACAAAAGAATTCCCCTCCTTTTCTAAGACCTCATTCTATTGGCCGAGTAATTAATATCTTCCTATGTAACGTTATACAGATCTATTGTCCTATTGTTTATTAATGAAAAATGTGTGTCTTGTATATACAACATAAACTATTTCTGTTTAATAAATATAGTTTTATTTACACTTTAATATATTGGCCACCAAGAGATTTTGTATTTAACCCTTTACGTCTAGAGAATGGACGTTTTAAGCAGGGCGTATGAAACACTAAGTGATATTGAATTAATTCACTGCTGAACTTAGTTCTAGACATCTAAAGGTGATAGACTGAAGACCTCACAAAAGCAACAGACCATGGGAAGGAAGGGGGGGGGGACAAAATTAAAAAGCTAACTTGCTTTACATTGTGCCTATGAAGAAATATTACGGATTTTCACGAAAAAGTTTCGTTTCTTTGTCAAAGATGCTATTTTAAAAGCTGAAGTTCTGGGAGCGTACAAATACACACATGCAAATGTTGATTTTTACTAGAAAATGAAAAAAAAAACGCTAAATTTGACACGAAAGACCAATGAAGAAAGATCTGCAGTCGCTTGGTATTTAGTCAAGCATGCTCTAAATATTACGAGTTCTAAACTTCTTAGTTTTCACCTGGCCACATATGACATTGTACAGCAAGAGGTGGAAGAGCTCTAAACCTATGTGAAAGTGGACTATCACGTGACCTACTTCTTGTATTTATTTAGTCTATTTTTACACGTTCATCTCTTAGCATGCGCTGGCTACATCGCTACATGGCTTCAGGAAGATGGAAGGGTAGTTTCAAAACAGGTATAAATATTTTCCCGAAAAATTGACGGTTTATGTAGATCTTTAAAGAAAAAAAAAGTCACTAGCCGATTGGCCACGCAGTGAACATTCTGAATCTCACTGCTATAATGTTTCAGAAATATCTAATCGTTTCACATTTTTTTCTTTTTACATCAGGCGGTGGTTCCCTCAACCCTTCTATATGGCTCTGAGACATGGACACTATAGAAAACAGCTATAGAAAACAGCTAAGACTTCTTGAGCGCTTTCAACAAAGATGCTTGCGCTCCATCATGGACATACGATGGCAGGACCGCACTACAAACAGCGATGTCCTTGCGAACGCCGGTATGGACAGTATAGAGGGACTTCTTATGGTCCGACAGCTACGCTGGGCAGGGCACGTATCCCGTATGGGAGACGAACGTATGCCAAAGGCAGTCTTTTTTGGTGAGCTAAAAGGTGGTCGACGTAACAGAGGCGCCCCACTGAAACGCTTCAAAGACCAGCTTAGGCGTCAACTTTCCTTGGCTGACATAGAAGAGAGCACCTGGCTGCATGCGGCGTCGGAACGAGACAGCTCACAAAGGCCGCGGGATACACATTTGAGACCAAAACAAAATCTGCCGCCGAGGACAAACGTAGACGACGAAAAGAAAATCTAAACCGACCACCTGCGGACAATGGTTTTGCTTGCCCTGGATGTGGCAAAATATGTAGGTCATAGCTGGGGCTGCACAGCCACGGGAAACACTGTATTCCTCACTAATCTTCGGATTCGAAGACAGGCCTATTATTATTATCAATAGTTTGAAAGACGTCAAAAAACAACAACAACAACAACAACAACTAAGGAAGCATTATAAGAAAATAAATAGAATGAGAAATAAAAGAACACCGTCTGCCTCCTAAAGTAAAAAGTAAAAGATGGTTTAAAAAAAAACACTTTTTTTTTTACAATTTTCAGTTGTAGTTTCCATTATCTTCTTGTGTTCAAAAAATGTTATCTGGTTGGGTAAATGGGTGGGTGAACAAGTATTTTGAAAACAGTTCTAATAATTTTACCGTACTCCACCCAAATGTTTTTTGTTTGTTTTTAGTGAAATGTTAAAAAAAAAAAATAAGAAGACCAGAATAAGCATTCGTTCTGAGCAACTTGTTATAGAAAAGCGAAGGTCCACATGCACTTACAGACTCATTAGTTGGACAATTAATAAACTATGCCGTGCATGATGTCTATATTCCTACCGCAACGAAACATTACTAAATAAATAGAATGTAAATGATAAACCAAAATTTCTTCACAAAATATGAATGTATTTTTTTACAATCTTTTAGACAAAAGAACTTGTTTTAATTATAAATATATATATCATTTGTTTTTACTAGGCCTACACCAATAAGAGTTTCTTCAGTTACAGAATATTTCATTTTTGTTTCCCGAATTTAAAATAGTGAAAGTCTTAGTTCATATATTTTATTAACTGCCTTGATTTTTTTCCCTCTAATCGTTCACAATTTAAATAATTTAAAACCAATGTTTAGTCCGTCTTTTCGGTTGGCTTCACAAGGGGAGGATCCCTTAATACTTACAGCTTACCCCACGCTAACTGTATATGATTAACTCTGTGAGAGCACACACTGTGACGATCTTCCTGTTTATATGAGATTGCTGAAGCATCTGCCGATGTGTAGTCGAGGATTGCGCAAACAATCCATACGGAGTCGAATAATTGAAGTGTGACCATACATTTGAGCCTACATTTTTCTCCCCTTGAGATAAGCAAGGTATCGATACCTTCTGATCTTGATGGTATTCGGGCTATAGTTCTGTGTATTTTATGAGCTAGATCTAGTTTCCACCCATGTGGAGAGAATTCTTCCGAGTAAGATTATTGTTTAAAAAGAATACTATGAATACTATAAAGCATAGTTTTGTATGTCTGGAGGGGCTCAAATGCTTGGCTCCATCGGGAGTTGGGATATCTTTGAATTTCGAAGAAAATATATAGATAAATTGCGTACAAAAGATAAGTCGGTTTAGCATTATTGCACAATAACAAGTGACGCTTTTCACCCGGAGAAAAAAAAATCACGAAAAGCATGCCTGTTTGCAAAAAATGATAATAACCGAATTCTGTAAAAAAAAAAAAAAAGTTTTATAGGAATTTCATTTACTTTCAATTACGACGTACACTGAATACATTAATTTAATATGGTTGTTAGCTTTCTATTTCTTCCATAAATAAATATGCTGTCTTTTCGTTACCCTTTAAAATTTTTTGTGTTAGCTATTTAAGCTTTTCGTTTTTTTAGACATTTAAAAAACTATTAAACATAAGTAGCTTTAAAGAAAAACCAGATGGTCAGACATAATTTGAGGAAGCAAAGTCACGTCTACTAAATCATCAATTAAATAAAGTAAATTAAAGTAAACTTGATCGTCAATGACAAAGTTACAAATACTTTTTGTTTTTATAGTAGGAAGAGTTCATGTTTTAAAACGTCAGATTATAAAGGTTGAGACAGAGTCGTAGTATGATGCGAGGGACAGTCCAGGTAAATTTCATGGGAGTACTGGTGATCATTTTCCTGCATAATAAAACATGGTCACGAACTTTCATTCAAAACTGCGGCAAAAGTCGTTAACATAACTTTGTTCAATAGTTTATTATATTTTAATTACAGCTTACATCATGCTTAGTGCGCCATGGTTGAAACACTTTTGTAGATCAGTGTTATGGGTGTCCGAAAGAAGAAGGTTGTCTGTGCTGCCATTAGGCGCTCAGTAAACATCAATCTGCTTGAGTCAGGATTTAAACTCTAGCCCCCTTTTGTACTCCCATCAGCATATCCCATATCCTACAGCTATGGAAAATTCGACCGTTTTGACAAAAAGAAAGTAGATGAACATCGAGTTTTAAAATGTCTTCTTCAAAAAAGGTTTTGATTCGATATTTATGCAGACGCCTCTTGGGAAAACGGAAAACATTTTTGAAAGTTCTAAGATAAAACAAGGTTTCCGACCGTCACTAATACATATGCATCATCGTTTTCATTTTTTTTAAAACACTGGTCTTTTTGTAACGTTCTTAATATTCAAACAATGATTTCTACCATCAAACTAAAATTACGTGTCTCATGAAAAGTAAATTAACCGCAAACTGCCCCATTCCTTGTCAGGAAGTAGCGCTAGTTGGGCGCGCACCCGATTGGAGGACCACTAGAGCAGTGGTTCCCAGACTTTTTTTGTCTCGTAGACCCATTGCCATGTTTTCTGTAGACCCAATGCTTAACTTGGAAATTTGTGCAAATTAATTAATTCATCAACTTTTTTAAAAACAAATTTCTAACTGTAGTGAGTTGAAGAGTCAAAAGTAATTTAAAACTACAAGTAGAGTCATACATCTTTTTTTAAAATTAAATTTACATTTAAACAAACTAAAATAACAACTAATAAGTATTGATGGAATCACCAAACACACTAGAATCTTTTAACTCTTTCTCTCCTAACTGACGATACCAACGTTGATTCCATCAGAATGTGGTAAATAATTACGGAGAGAAAAGAGTTACTTTTTTAATATTTTTTTGTGTGCAGATTTATCATCTCTGCCGCGGAAATTATGTTTCATATAGGAATTTGTTGTTCTATGAAGAAGTCCTTCCAACATTAAATATTTATTAATATGCCTAAAGTATCATTGTAAAAGGTTTTGCAAAGAGTTGTTTCTTGTGTATTTCTTGATCTTTGACGTGCTGCTCAGATATTGAATCTGCGGAGCTCTTTTCATTAACAGGACAAGGGGCGAAGGCGAGAAACTAAACCAGTAAGCTTCGGTCAGGAGGGGCTCGTTAGCTAACCAACCTAGCAGAAGGAAACGGAATTCAAACCTCTGCTGCCTTGCAGCTATACCCAAATAAGGGAAAGGATTCGTGGGTCAACCATGATGAAAATAAAGAGTCGTCGACCATTAAGGCAGTTTATAGCACACAGTGCTACACCTTGTCGGACCTGTAAACCTAAACTGTATATATGTCGTTTGCAAATAATTACATAAGACGCTTTTAATTTTATAACTCATGCCACCGATGTGCCCTTGAACTGCACTGTTGTTTAAAGAAATTATTTGAATATTATCAAATGTAGGTTTGTGTAAAACAGCTTATAGAATCAATGTTTGACCTACACTGTTTCCCGTATTTCGCTATACGTAAAGACATCTTGTACGACGCTCATAAACCATTATCTTCTCTATATGATATAGAAGAGAGATTTTTTTGGTCTATTCTAACTTTATCTCTGAGTGTTCGAAGGTTTGTCAAATCTTTATTTATTTTGTCACTGTGGCATTGTCTCAGATGATGCTTTAGCGTGTTTGGTTTAATGTCGCCATAAAATTCACTAAGGCAACCGCTTATTTGTCAATGAAGGAATGAATCCCAATTTAAAAAAATTACAACTCTGTAAAGTCTACTTTTCGTTTTGTTTAACATTAGTTACAAGTAGACAAAATTAAGCAATTTCAATAAGTATTGAAGTTAAATACAACTTTTCATTTGAATAGCAGGATAAATATTTAAAGTATTAACTGAGGTGCAAATCATACATAAGTGATGAAAAAATTACATTTTGATTACATTTATGCTTAAATAAAATCTATTATCGATGACCCCCCAATGGACATCTTATAGACCCCCAATTTTTTTTTCACTGTCGTAGACCCCTGGGGGGTCTATATAGACCGCCTTTGTGATCACTGCACTAGAGTAAACTGAAAGAAACAAAATAGAATAAATTTATGAGTTCGAAAAGCGGTCGTTGTGCTAATTGATTTCAATGGGCTCTGAAATTGTAAGTCTGGTCCAAATTATATTCTTTCTTAATTCCTCAATTCTTTCTTAATGCAAAAAAAAAATAAATGAAAGCAGTAAAAATTATGATTGAATAAATGACGTTTAATTTTAAGACATTTTACTATAACGATATTACAAATTCATTTTTTATGCAAAGGTAGATAATCCGTGTTTCCTGTGTCTCTCTATGTATGTGTAAGTTACTGGCCTTTTCCGTTCTCAGTTGTCACAGTTTAACCCCAATGTCCAAAAAAAAAAAAATGCTCCTTATATCAGTGCGGTCATCTACACCACGGTATCGATAGGACCACGGTTATGTAAATTCCGGGCACCATTATTTAATGTTATTGCTATATGTTATAGCTACAATGAGATCATTAGTTTTACAAGTACCACTAGTTTGCACTATGAAAACTTTGTATGCATAACCTAAAGTGTACTATTGAAAAAACCTTTACCCTGACAAAGTGTAAGTACAGAATACAGTTTATTATATTAGGAAACATGTCAGCATATTTAGAGGTAAATCAAAGCATAATAATAGCATAGCTTGCCACATATATACATATGTTCTATCATACTTGTACTTCATTTCATTGCGTTACATGTCATCTACAGTGTTGGATTCATTGATGACAACATAAGGTAGATGTTAGGGCTTTCCACTTCTTTGGGGACCCCTAAAATGATTCTTGGGATATTTGAAATCATTTTGAAGATAGGGTAAAGGTAGCATTGTCTTGTGTTGATTACAAAGGGCTCCATATCTCAAATAACTCAGGGCCTTAGCAAGTCTTAATTCAGATCAGGCCATCTCCAACGGCCATAACAATATCGTAATCATTGACCTATATCTTTTATGTTCCATTCACTGTGCATTGTGTCCGAGGGTCCCTATACAAAACGGATTGCGCGGAGCCCAGTTAGGGCAGGGATGAGGATAATAAGTGAAACTTAAGATTTTGTATTAGAAACTCAATTCGTCGTTGCATTTTATTCATTCCTTACATCAAGTACAAAATCGCTGTCAAATTAACTTAACTTTAAGAGCCATCTACAGTAGATAGTAGTTTTCCAACAAAAAGCCGATAAGCAATCAGATCTTTCTTTTAGATTTACTATTGACTTGCAAAATAGCGCTATTGTTGTTTTTTTAAGAGGTCGAGATATATTTAGATCTATATTTGAATGTCAGTGACTATAAGTCTAGTATTTGAACTTCTTGTTTTGGTTAAAATTTGCCATATCGTTACATTTTTATTAAATGAAGACTTACAATGCCGTTTTTTTTATCGCGAGTAGGATTGGCACAGTCCATATGGAATAACACCCCGAAATGACAATTGTGTCTGTTTTTAAGGAGAGTTGCATGAGTTTTCAGAAGATTTTAATAATTTCAGGAGATTTTCAGGACTTTTGTAATTTCAGGTAAAATCCAGGAACCCTTTAATGATAAGTTAACGTTGTTTAATTTAATAATTTACACCTAGAAGTTTTGCGGGGCCTATGAAAGTGTGGGCCCACTGCGGTTGCTGTGGTCTAAGACCGGCCCTGATACCATAACCCACAGTATCAACACAAAGGTGAAATAGATAACGCCAACACAGAAACCCTATTAAAAAAAACAATATATGCTACAATCTATCTTATATACAATTTATCATATATACAACAATCTATCTTACATTCAACAACCTGTCTTATAAGTTACAACATATCTGTTACGTGCGCATGTTATTTTAAATGAGAAATAGTGCGAATGCGTGTTGAAAAGAGAACCAAAATGGAGGAATAGGAACAAGAATGTTATTAAAGTGTTATTAAAGATTTAAATGTTCATCTATACTATAAAGGGAAAAGAAAGGCGTATGTATGTGGGTATGTATGTAAGTATGTATGTATGAGCCGAATGGAAATCAAAACCGCTTGACCAATCTTGATAAAACTTGGCAGAAATGTTCCCTGGGTACTAACCTGGACCGTAGTGTATGTATTGTAGCCCTAAAACAGTGGTTCCCAAACTTTTTTGTCTCGTGGACCCCTTGACATGTTTGCTGGTTCTCCGTGGACCCCTTGTTAAATAATATTGAATTTTTGAAAATTCATCAATTTCAAATTATACATTTTGGTTAAACAATTTCCAACCAGTGACATGTGGAGTGAAAAAGTAATTTAAAACTACATTTTAAGTTGAATTTATATGTTTTACCAAAAAAAAAATATTAACAAATTGAAATTTAAACCCATTATGTAACGGTTAATATGTATCGTTAGCTTTCACTAAACAAATTGGAAACTTTTTGTTTTTAAAGGTTTGCAAGCTCGACTTCTATTGCTATGGAGATTATTTTTCATATACAGATTGTTGTTTTAATAAAAGGTTTCACAAAGATGTGTTTTTCGTGGATTTCTTGAGCCATAATAATTTGAATTTAAAAAATACATCATTAACAGACAAGGTTGACTCGGCCAGCTGTATAGAGAAATACAGTTTGCTGGCAGAAATATGTCATTCGCAAAGACTTACATTAGAAGAAATAAATATTTAGCTATATTCCAACAGAGCTAAAGAATTTAGTGAACTCTTCTACAATACCATTGCCCTAACAGAGTTTTCATGGATTGTTCTCAGAAAGCCACCACAAACGAAGGAGCTGGAATACTCATTGAATGGCCCAATGGAGAAAAAATAATTTAAAAAATTAAGATCATTATAACTAATGAGCTCTATGACAACCACAGAAAAGAAATATGAGCACTGGAGCAAACGGCTATCAGGCTAGCGAATCAGCAAAGTTCACCAAACATTAAAATTTTTTTCTTGACTATATAAAAATAGTCCTTCAGAGCTTCTTCCGTCGGGAGGTTTGGGCTAGAATGTAATTATCTATAGAATCTGAAGGAACACCCAAAAGATTTTTTACAAAACATATTGTGTGACCTTGTAAAGCTCAACAACACTAGCAATAACACTGTTCTCCAATGTTTAAATAGGAGGGAATAGAAGGCTGACACACTTGTCAAATGTGACAAAACAAATACACACTGGAACATCACACTCTATCCGGAAGAAATTAAGAAACTTATAGTGAATTGTAAAAACGAGAAATGGACAAGCTCTCATTCCATATACAAGAGAGACCTATTATAAACTATCCCGATAGAACCACCTATAATTTTTCACATCAGAACTATAGGCCTACATAATAATGAGAATTTTTTTTTCGGAAGCTCAAAATTGGGACCATTGAAATTTTCCCTTTTGGATTGTCCCCAGAGAATGCCGACCGTGTCTTTCAAATTGCATTCTTCATCGAGATGCCCAAAACAAGACACCAGCCCCAAAGCATGAAATTCTTTTAATGATATAAGTTTGTGTACGAGTTTTTACAATTTCTTCAACAGCTGGTAAAATCAATAATTTGCCTATCGTGTGAGGTTTTCAGTATTTTACTATGACTTTCAATGTCAGGTCAAAGAGAGATTTTATGGGCGCATTCTGAACTTTATCGTTGAATGTTTGAAAGTTTTGCAAATTTTATCTTTTTATTAGGGTTGTATCATCTCAAATGATTCTCCAGTTTAAATGGTCTCATAGCATCATAAAAATTGGCACATTTACACTCTCTTGTTTGAGAAGGAAGTAATGAAGTTCAATTTCAAATACTTAACGCTGTACAGTCTACATTTCTTTTTGTTAAAGTTATAACTAGACAAAACTACAGTATGCAAATATAGTTATTAAATTAAATAAAACAATTTTTCACACATACACAGGCTTGGACTGGCCCGCCGGGACACCGGGAAATTCCCGGTGGGCCGGCGGCTGCCAACTGCCAAAAGAAAGTTACTATATTTTTTTTATTTTAACTGAAATTACCGTTGATTATATGATAGCATCAAATAACACTTTATATTGAAAATAACCATACTGAAACAGAACAATCATTAATTCACGTTATGAGCCTGGTCAAATACATCTCCAGGCCAGACTCACGTATGGCAGGCATGTTAAACTGGGTGTTCGGGGGCCGCATGCGGCCCGCGACTACCTTGCAAGAAGCCCACTTGGCCACCTAAAAAAATTATACAAATAATGTTAATCTATTACGCTGGAAAACAAGAGATGACAAGCTACTTGAATGGAAAAATAATATTTGTTAGACTGAACAACGAGGGTGAGTCTGCAGTGAAAGCAAGCTACATTTTGTCAAACTTCATTGCAAGCCATAGCAAATCATTTAATAAATGTGATTTTATGAAGGAGTGTTTCGTTAAAGCCGAAGTCATTTATTCAGAAAAAAAGGAGAAAGCATTCAAAGAAAAAGCGTTAACTTGTGACACTGTTGCAGATTGAATAAATGAAATGTCAGTCAGCTTGCTTGAACAATTAAAGAACGACAAAGCTGATTTTGAATTATTTCATTGGGTCTCTATGATTCAACTGTAGCCCAGTTGGCTATATTCATAAGGGCCTTTAACAGGAATTATCACATATACCAGGAACTACTCGAGTTCTGTTCTATGTATGTGGGGGGAGGGGCATCTATGAGTAGGTTTTCCGTGCTGCCTTTAGGTGCTCTACCCGAGTTCGTTGTCGAGCCTCGACCCTCCTTGTAGGTAGCCAAGCCAAGTTCAAGCGCACTTAGCCTCTCGATCACGCGATCTGATTTGATTCTGAAAATGCTGCTGGAAATGTGCAACTAGAGCTGATAGAATAGAAGTCAGGTTCTTAGTTGAAATCGAAGAATATTGAAATGGCTGTGCCAAAATTTTACAGTCATTTACCTTGAACGGTTCGTTAAATTGAGGAAATTTGCAGCTAGAAGTCTAGCTATTTTTTGCATGTACTGGTCTCTGTGAGCATTTCTTTTCCTTAATAAAAGGTATTAAAACACCTCACCGTTCGAGATTATCTGATCAAAATTTGTCATCTTGATGAAAGCGTCAGTGGCAAACAAACTACAACCTGACATTAATAAAATGGTATCCAGAAAAGATGTCAGGCATCAGGACAAAGTTTGCTGCCTGGTCGAGCGGTTTGCACGCTGGACTGTCGTTTGGATTTATCGATGGTTCAAACTCTGCCCGCTCCCATCCCCCGTCGTCCTGCGGGAGGTTTGAACTAGGAAGTAACTATCTTCAACTCTGAAGGAACATCCGAAACGTGTAAAACATTTTACATTTTTACAAAGAAAATAATAATTAATCGTAGTAATTTTTAATTAGCCAATTGTACTACAAATTTAGCTAAGGGACAGGTATGCCATTAGTAATTGTATTATATTGTATTATTTCTAATTTACATAAAACTAGTAGGCTGTTTTAAAACAGATTTTTTGCTGCGGTCCCTCAGGTCATAGTAAGTTATTTATGCGGCCCATATACCTTTATAATATTGATATGCGTGATGTATGGTGTTATGTCTATGTCTTAAAGCGGTTGAAGTTGTTACTTTATTTGGGGTTTTAAAAGCAGGCTTTTTTCGGGTCTCACTGTTATTAGTTTACGTTTGGAGTGAATTTAACAAATTGAAATACATATCTGTAATTGGTGAAACCCGTTGGTGGGCAAAAGACAGAGCTCTTACTAAAATATTAGGAAACTTCTTTATCAAACATTCCAATCACGGCAATCAAGAAACACAAGTTATCGATTTTTTGTACATTGACTTGCTACAAACATTTTATGATATTTCTACATCAAACAAATTCAATAATGATGTCCGATACAGAGCAAAAACTCTGTTAGATTCATTGACAAGTTTTGAATTTATTCTAACGGCACAATTATTTCTGAAAAATTTGAATATTCAACGCCATTATGTTATTGCAAACAACTGGAATGGATATACTACGAGCCTATAAGATGGTTCAAAACAGTTTCAATGAATTAAGCAAAGTAGATAGAAATTTTGATTCTATTTTTCAAGCAGCTACAAATTTCTCAACATTTGCAAACAGTGAACTAGAAAAAAGAAAGCTCGACATTGAAGTGCAGACTGTTTTGAAAGAAAAGAGAATTATAGCCAACTAACCAACCACTTGAAAGTGCGAAAGATAAATTTCGTGTAAATGTTCACAACACGGTTATGGATCAAGTAATTAATAGTTTAAAACAGAGATTCTCTGAGCATGGCAGTCTTTACGCTGATTTATCTTGTTTAGATCCAAGAAATTTTGCAGAAATTATGAAAAGAATGCCCAGTGATGCACTGCAGCACCTGAGTGGGTTGCTCAAAACATTTGATGATAATGTAACAAAAGATCAGATTCAAACTGAATTATTGGATTTTGCAAGGAAATGGGAAAATTTTCAAACAACTCTTGAAGATGAATATAATTTGATCTTTGAAATGGAAGTATCAGACTCTGTCTTAGACAACATTCAACAGTCTGAAGCTGTAGAATTACCAGGCAACAACCACAGAAATAAATGCAAATCTTAACAAAAAATGTATTGTTTGTTGTTATTTTGTTCTCCAGAAGTTTAATTTGCATAGTCTTGCTTATTCAAATTTGTATCTGCTTACAAATTTGTTTTGACATTATCCTCATCACAAGTTGCTTGTGAGCGGTCTTTTTCAAAATTGAAATACATTTCGAACAGATTAAGAAATTTGCTGAGCCAGTCAACTTTACAATCATTCATGCTGATGTCTTGTGAGAAGGACCTTCTTCCAAGAACCAATAACAATGAAATCATTGATGTTTTAGCATCGACTAGTGAAACGATGAAAAAGCTGTTATACCAGCTAATAGAGGATTGAAATTTTAGACTCTAGTGTTTCTCGTGTTTAGGTTGTTAAAACTAGACGTTACTTAACTGTTTAATATTGTTTTACATAATTACGAATTTGAACATGAAATAAATAAAAACATTCTTATAACTTAAAGTAGTGTTTTGGAACTTTGAAATTTGATTATTATTTTTAATATATATTAAATAATTATAGAAACTAAAGAAAAATATATAAAAATTAAATTCAATTAAAAATAAGTAGTAATATTAAATTATTGAAAAAAATTATATGAACCTTATGATGAAGTGGGCCGCCGCCATGACCTAATTTCCCGGGCCGGTTTTTTGAGCCAGTCCGACCCTGCACATACATCACGCACTCCTTTGTGCTGAAAATTAGTTCTGCTGCAATTTGGTCCTTTCCAGGTGCATTGTGATTCAACTGTCATTCTTGTCATTTTCTCTTCAAATTTGAGCAAGTAATTGCGTATTTAGCTTCTCATACCTGCGTTGATAACAAATTGAAGATATTCCTGCTGCTACTTTTTAGTTACTTAGTGTATTAGTAACACCCAGATACACTATCCGTAGTAGGACATAACCATGAAAGGTGCTCCATTTCTTGCTACTGATATAATAGTTACAGGTTTGCTTTTTCTTCCAACGATCCCTTCAAAACATCAAATGTGTATTCGACTTAATTGTCAATTATCAGTTTTCACAAAAAGAAATTATGTCGTGAATTTCTTTATCCATAAATAAACGAACATGTGCCCAAAAATGCTTCATTACAGGCACAACTCGGTTCATATATAGACCTTTGAACTATTTGTTACTTAGAAGAATACTTAGCAAATATCAGATGCAGGTTTGTGTACAAAATAGTTTTGAAAACTTCAGCGGCTGGCTAAATTATTTTTTTTTCGCCAATTATATGTCGTTTTTATAATTTTGCAAGATATTTTAAGACACAGCAAACCATTATATTTTCCATAAAATTAGAAAGCAAATATTTTGTTAATTGTAGATCTTTTCTCAACTTAATCATGGAGTGTTCAATAGTTTTTCAAATCTTATCAGGGTGGCTTTGTCTCCAACGATCCTCCAGCTTAGGTGGTTAAACCGTGGTTTCATGGTGTCATTACATAAAATGTTGTTAAATAAAAGACACAGAGGCAATATAAGTTCGACTAAAAAAAAGTTTTTAGAAAATTAACATTACCGTCCATTTTATATTTTGTTTCAGCCATGTTAAATATTAGTTATCTCTAGACCAAATTAAGCTATTTAAATGAGGTATTAAAATATGTTTTTCATTCCAATAATATAATTACAATTAAATGGCCTAGCTATAATAAAGTATAAATGATGTATATTTGTATGATATAAAAGGTGATTTCATTAATGTGAGATTTGTATTAAACTCAATTCCTTCTTAAGTGAGATCCACTCTCGTGGACCCCATTTGCATGTCATGGACCCCCAATTCTTTTTTTCACTTTCGTGGACCCCTTGGAAGTCCTCGTGGACCCCTGGGGTCCACAGGGACCACTTTGGGAATCACTGCCCTAAAACAAACGTAAGACTCTTAAATAAAAATAAAGTTGACCAACTCTATTACAGCTATACTATTTTATGGATCTAGGCTTTGTTTACAAATGTTGACATGAGAAAAGATCGAAAAGATTTAGATCTAGATCTAATTTTAAGAACTACACTTTGCATTTAGGCCTATAGTTTTTTAATTTGATACTTGAAAATACAAAAGAAGGTCCATTTATTTCATTATTTAATAAAATTAATTTTCTAATTTGTGTTTCAAAGCATTTTTTTACATAATTTCGTTCCTTATAACTGCGCATTCAGATTTCCATACTAACAATCTTTCATTGGACAGTATTGTAATGTTACAAATCTTTCCAATGCTAGGTCTAAAACTCTAACTGAATTCTACGATGAAATATCTCCACTTCGCAAAGATGGTTTAATGCTATAACATATAAACATACTAATTATAGTCTATTCATTCCATATTTTTATCAAAATAACATTAAAATTTGTTTTTCTAAAGCATTTTTCATACATTCGTTCGCTAAACCTGCGAAGCGATGTCAAGACATATTCAAATAGTATCATTCATGAATGGGGTACATGTAATAAAAAAAAAAAGGGTCACGCATGCGCAGAGTAAATGAGCTCTAGCCTCTAGATCATTGTCTAACTCAAGATCTACTTTATAGGCCTACTTTAACACATGAACATACAAAATTAAGTCTATTTATTTCAAATTTTAATCAAATAGATCTATATGTAGGCCTGCAAGCAAATGTTTTTATTTGAAAAAATGGCTATAAGTCGAATAGCTATTTCGATATCTTCATTCATACAATGTTTACATTAACACATTCGCTTTACTTATGACATTATTAGTACGTTTAATAGTTTCCAAAACACTCTCAAAGACTATATCGACAGTGATACGCAAAAAAGGACCCGCGGGCCGCGGGTAAAATATGTCTAGTAAACTATAAATTTGTTGTTCCATGCTGTGTATTGACAAAGATGTTCCTCACATAAGAAGACGTAACAGTATCTTATATACAATCTGCCTTATATCCAACAATCTATCTTATCTGCAACAATCTATCTTACATCCAACGTGACTCTAACGTGATATTCATTATAAAAAAAAACTGTAAATTCAAAATCTTTCTCGAGATTCGAAGTAAAAACCTTTTGGTTTGGAAGTAAAAACAAAAGTAACGTCCCCCCCCCCTTTAGGATTTGCGATCTATGGGGAAGATGGTGTTGAGGTCATCTGTTTCTTTGGACAATGGTTAACGAGCAGGGTGTCATGTAGCCAGGACAATCACCAACCACTTTTACTTTCCGCAACTAAAGTCAGGTACCCATTAGTGTTGCATGGACTCTAAAATCCCGAAATTCAAAATCCCAGTCTTCACCAGGATTCGAACCCAGGACCTCAGGTCCAAGCGCTTAACCATGCGACCATCGCGCCTCCTTTCGGTTTGGAAGCTAAGTGCTTTTTACTCAGTCATCACGCCTCTAAATCATAAACAAAGTATCTAACTTGTATACTATTAAAATACTTGATTGAAAAAATATATTTTAAAAGCAAAGGGACGCAGGGAGGAGTGACTTGTTTGTCTGTCTGTGCTATTGCACTGGCTAAATAAATCCTTCGGTAGCCTGTTGATAACACCTGGGTATACAGTTATTTGTTTCAAAGTGAAAAACAGCTTAGATTTATAACACTACAGAAAACACAACAACTGATAAGGCTGAAATTTATTTCAAAACGATTATTATAGCTTTTATATAGCGCTACTTTCATGCTTATAGCATACTCAGAGCGCTTTGGTCCAATCTGCCCGAATCGGGTGTCGAACCTTGAGCCCCCTTCTAGGTAGCCAAGCCAAGCCAAGTTCAAGTGCACTTAGCCTCTCGACCACGCTACCCAGTATTTGATTAAAGAAATATTTTTAAAAAGGGGAGGGAAGGAAGGAGTTATAAAATTGTGTGTGTGTGACGGGGGGAGTAGGTTAGGGCTTGTTTATAAATGATGTACATGCAACATACAAATTTGATGGTGGCCTATTCAACCCGAGGCTGCTCAAAGCAAAATCAAAAATAAAATCCGCGGTAATCAGGGACCTGCTATTTGCTGAAGGCTTAGCCCTAAATGCCTGATATGAAAAAGCATCGTCAGTGACTTAACAAGATCATGCTCAGACATTGGCCTTATCATTAACACAAAAAAAGACTGAAGTCTTATATTTGCCTGCTCCAGGAAAAGCCTACTCGGATCCAAGCATCAAGATAAATGGACATGATATAAATGCAGTGGACAGATTCAACTATCTTGGCAGCACACTCTCCAAAAACGGAAAAATTGATAATGAAATCGACCTGCGTATCACTTAGGTCAGTGCATCCTATGGCAGTGTATTTAAAAATGTCTGGAACAGACGAGGTATTACCACAAATAAAAATATAGGAGTCTATCGAGCCCTCAACATCGCTCTATGCCAAAGGAACGTGGACACTGTACACAAAATATACAAAGAAACTGAACCACTTTCACAGGACATGCCTCATAAAAGTACTGAATGTCAAAAGGCAAGAAAGTAATACTAGATACTAAAGTCCTTCAAAGATCATGTCTGCAAAGATCTACACAATCCCAACTGCAATGGGCAGGACATGTTTGCAGACTGAAAGACTGCCGCTTTTTAAACGACTCCTATATTAAGGGGAGGTAAGCGCTCACAAGGCGGACAAAGAAAAAGCTTCTCTTAAAGCATTCAGCATAAACCCAGCCACCTGGGAGACAGAGGCACATGACAGAGCATCATGGCATCGCGCTGTGAAAACTGGCGCACATATTACTGAGGACAAGAGAACAGCGCTGGCAGAAGAAAAACGCCAGAGAAGAAAAGCAAGGCCAACGAAACAAGCTCCAGCTGGAATAACCTGCCCAGTGTGCAGCCGAACATTCCGGGCTCACATAGGTTTCATCATCCACATGAGGAGGCACAAAACCCCAGTGCAAAGCCCTCAGCCCTCTGGATGACAAAAGTGGTCATCATCGAACCATCATCATATGATGGGCATCTAATTATAAGTACTGACCTCAAAATAATTATGTTAAGTTTAATAATGTATCGATATCTGTACGCCTGCAAATAGTGAACTCTATATCTGTTTAAAAAATATTGACCATATGTTACTTTTTAATACTTCTTGTTTAGGCCCTAAAAGAGTATCTTATCTTATCTTATGATATACAGACGTTACTTAAAAAAAAAGAAGATGATGATTGCGTCCAACGCGTGTTCTTAGGTCAATATATTCATGAATGTTAATCAATGACTTATAATACTCTGCCAAGTAATTGGTTTTCCCGGCTGACTCAGGCAACCCATTCCATGCCCTAATAGCACAAGGAAGAAGAAGCATGTGCACAATTTTGTCCTGGCATATATAACAAGGATTGTGTCTTTATCTTTGATTGAACCTACAGTGTACCAAACGGTCCTTTTGGTGGCCCAGCTATGTATTTGAGTACCGGCCCATCGGGCGTTTGCCCGAATGCCCATAGAGCCGTCCCCCCCCCCCGTGTATGTCTACTGTAAAGTAAAGTATTCCACAATACTACAAAACGAAGTAGCGTTAAAAAAATCAAATAAGATAAAATACATTACACATAAACACATAGAAGTTAATACAATACACATAAAGATAAGATAATACAATACACATAAAGATAAGATAATACAATACACATAAAGATAAGATAAGACACGATTTATTTTTTCATGGTTCAAAGAAATGTAAAGTAGCTTGAACTACAATTGTTCACCTCAGCATTACAACAATAGCGATAAGGAAAAAGAAACAACTACAAAGGAGATAGGAAGTCCAAACATCCCACCTACATGACATAGCTGCTTTTGAGCTTCAGATCCTATATTGATCAAAATATACTGCCTGTTACATCAAGCTTTAGAAATTGTATATAGTTGAACTTACACGTAGTCCTTGGCTGTCTGAAATAGTCTTTAAAAAAAGGAAGTTAAATCTGGATGTAAAATACCTTTGACTTTACCTATCCCTTAGTCTGTTGGACTGTTGGGGGCACAATGGAAGATTTGTCGACTGTCTTTCTCTCTGTAAACCTCGGTTACAACCACTTAATCACGTAAACTCAAAACGAAAATTAAAACTAGCAGAATATTTAAAAAAATCTTTATTAAAAACAAAACTTATCTCAGGGACAGAACCACAAAAAGACTGTAATATATTTCAATATATTTCAATACTGCAGGAATGAGCTCCATTTTTCCTTATAAAATATAATAAATTAATTACCATTAATTATCTAATTAATTTTTATTGCTTCGTGTATCGACTATGAATGGCAAGTGGGAGAAAAGAATTGTGTACAAACCTTTAAAGGGGGAAAAACTTTACATATACAGCCATATCTCTCAACAAATAGCATTTATTTCCTTTTTTTATACCAAACAAAATAATTAATTACCAATCGTTAATTAACTATTTATTCATATTATTTTAACTGATTCATGTTTTGTTAGGTGTAAAAAATAATAACACAAGTTTCAACTTGATACTAGCATAAGTGTGAGAAAAATGACGTGTACAAAATTAGAAACAGACAGACAGACAGTCTTTGTAAAGTTTCACTAAAAAAGCCTTTAACATTACCCAGCCACCTGGGAGACAGAAGCGCATGATAGAGAATCATGCTGTCTAACTGTCAAAACTGGCGCGCAAATTGCAGAGGACAAGAGAACAGCGCAGAAGATAAGCGTCATTTAAAATAAAAAAGCAAGGCCAATGACACTAACTCAACCCAGTGTGCGGCCGAACATTCCGGGCACACATAGGTCTCACCAGCCACATAAGGAGGCACAAAACCCCAGTGCAAAGCCCTCAGCCTCCTGGATGACAAAAGTGGTCATCATTGAACCGCGATGGACGAATTATATGTAGGAAAAAAAAACACGGTCAAGCACATTAGGTGCGACACGTAAATTGAAATGTGCTCTTGCAATCTTTCTACTGGTAGTGCTATGTCCATCTTCGAAGCAGGACATTTTGGTGCCGCCGTTTTGGCGATAGGCATTGGCGTAGCTCGGGTGGGGGAGGAGAAGGAGAATTTGAAAATCCCCAGGGCCCTCACTTGAGGTGGCCCCCAAATGAGTGTTTTTTACATTAAAAATTAAGTATTACGCAAAATGTAGGGGCCAGCAAAGGGGTCAGTCCCCGAGGGCCCCCAAACAATGGAAAATTTCTAGCTACGTCCCTAGTGATAGGAACGTTTGGCGCGAAATATATTATTTACGTTTATTGTATCATTTCTTGAAAAAGAATTATTCATATCTATGTT
>JADKLZ010000130.1:26427742-26439278 GCA_021533235.1 Biomphalaria straminea | reverse complement strand
TACATAAAGATAAAGCCTTAAATTAGATCTAGACCTATTTCTCGTGTACTAGGCCTAGGGACTTCAAATTAGATCTACTCGGATGCTCAGTTTTGACAAATGCATATATATAATATAGAGTTAATAGAGACTAGTCCTATATCCAGGGCCGGTCCTAGCAACTGCGGGGCCCTATGCGAAACTGATTGCGCGGGGCCTAGTTTGTGTGAGAATAAGGAAGTGAAAATTAAGATTTGTATAAGGAAAAAAATAAAATCGACTTTGAAGTTAAAAACTGCGATCTCTACTTTACAAACCTTTTAACCAATGGCATATTTATATGCCAGCGACTATAAAAGTAAATAAAGTATTGGAACTTTCGATTGAGGTAAAAATTCGTTCGATTATTTCATTTTATTACAAGAATGCTGACAATGCCTTTTTAGTTTAACGCTCGTAGGATTGGCGTTTTCCGCAATGAATGACACCCACAAATGACAATTCTGTCTATTTTACTGGAGATTTTAAAATTTTTCAGAAGATTTTAATAAATTCAGGAGATTTCCAGTAATTTTTCGTATATATTTTGCAAAAGAATAATTACACATTTAATTAGCGCGGGGCCTATGAAAGCGCGGGGCCCACTGCGACCGCATAGGCTGCAGTGGCCTAAGACCGGCCCTGCCTATATCTATTAGATCTACTCGGAGGCTCAGTTTTGACAAATGCATATATATAATATAGAGTTAATAGAGACTAGTCCTATATCTAGATCTTGGTCTAGAGTACTCTAGAGTCTAGATCTAATCTTGGTCTAGACATCTGGAACAAGGGTCCTAAACGTTATTCGTTAAAACTTAAAACGAAAATTCAAATAGCTTATTTAAAAAGAAGTCATATCTATAATTTAAGGCTTAGGCATAATAACTTAGGCCTATAGTTTATAGGGCAGGCTATTTACATCTACATTATAATACATAAATATCAAGATATGAGTCTAATTGTCTTATAATATCTAGAAAGATATCTAGATCTGGATCTATGTGTATGTTTTAATAATAATAATAATAATAATAATAATCTTTATTGTCCGTGAGGAAATTTGTCTTACAATTTGTGCATTACACCAAACAAAACATCAAGCCTAAAAAAAACATTCATACCTGACTCATTCAAAATTTACATTTATAGTCTCTAGTTGCAATAAAAGATCTTCTTTTATTATTAATGAAGTAGCCCTAAGTCAATAGGTATTATATTTAGATTACTGATCTCAGATCAAAGTTCTCAATATCACTCTAAGTCTAAGCCTCGCCAGTAATCTTCAATCAACTAAATATCCACACAAAAAAAAAAACAACAACACCAAAGATTTGATAATACTAATTCATTTTAATTCTTATTAAATTAAAAATGGATTACAATCCTATAACATCATATTTTTAAGATATCTAACTATTTATACTAATTATCGATGCCTTACAAGACAGTATTTTCCAATAATAAATAAAACAATGATAAACTTAGAACCTAATTATTATATTATTTTTCAAAAAGTAGTTATAGCTGCATAAACTATTTCAAAAAACATTTAATATTTTTTTAAGAAAAAAAGTTTTAGGCTACATAAAAGTCTATAAGGTTGATCATGTTGAAGGAAAAAAGTGACTAAGCTGGATGTGTTGAAAGTTAAAATCATAATGAAATCTGAAATTGCGAAGAACATATGGAAAGTAGCTAACTAAAATTAATCTTTCTATTTTGATCAACATGTCATTGAGATACTTGCTCTGATGCAAGTAAACTTCTCACAGCTTGATGGCTGAGATTGTAATAACAGCACATTAACATTGGGATGTATTAATATTTTATATTAAATTTATTTTAATTTAAAATATCCTTTGAAGAAGTTAATTTTAGTTACTAATTCACGAATTTTAGAAAAAAAAGTTCAAGCTTCATACTGTATTTCTAGTTCATGCAACCTTATCTTTGTAAATTTGCAACATAAAGATAATGAAAATAATGACACATATATGTGTTTCTATGGTAAAATTTAGTAGCCTGGGGAATTAGAGTTTATATTTTATATTTTTTTGTAGAATTTTTTGTTTAGACAGTGAATATGTCAAAAATTATGTGTTTAGAATAGTTAAGCTTTATTTTTAAAAATTTACTGTTTATTGCATTGCAGAGATAAAAAAAAAAGCCTTATGTAAACATTTTTCTGCACACAAATTCAGTTCTGATTTTCAGTCTTTCTTAAAATAATGACAAGTTTATTTGCAATTACACAGACTTTGCCGCCACATTTGAGAATTCTGTTTTAAAACGTCATGTTTTCCTCAGAAAAGGGGAGGAGGGAGCAGTAGAGTGAGAACGATTAATCAATTAAGAGTCCTCCATCTTTCATTTTATATTAATTAATGATTTAATTTGAGATTAGAGTTTGGTTGAAATATCAATAATTTCCTTATATTATATAGGTATTTGAACTAATTTTGTTCGCACACTTTGATATCTGGTAAAAAAATGAAGCACTCTACCCCCCCCCAGTTTACATGGGGATAGCAGTAGATATAATCGTCCCCCCAACCCCACCCCACTAACAATAATAATAATATAAAGATCCCCAGTGTTTGCGTTAAATGACTACCATGTACGACAAATCTTTTTTTAGCCTGCTCAAAGTCAACGCTAACCAATGTTTTTTCAAACAAATTCCAAAATTGTATTAAAGAGCTTAAAAAACAGGATCCAGGTTCCGTGAAGTTCTGACTATTATCGATAAATTGTAAAATAATATGATTCCCAAAGTGGTCCATATGGACCCCCAGGGGTCCACGATGACTTCCAAGGGGCCCACGAAAGTGAAATAAAGAATTGGGGGTCTATGGCATGCAAGTGGGGGTCCACGAGAGTGGATCTCATTTACGAAGGAATTGAGTTTAATATAGGCTAAATCTCACATTAATGGAATCACCCATTATATCATACAAATTATTATAGCTATACCATACAATTTTTATTGTATTATTGGAATGAAAAACATATTATAAATTTTAATACCTCATTTAAATAGCTTAATGTGGTCTAGAGAAAACTAATATTTAACATGGCTGAATCTAAATATAAAAGAGATGGTGGTGTTAATATTCTAATTTTTTTTTCTTCTTTTCTGATCGAACTTATATTGCCTATGTGTCTTTTATTTAGCAACATTTTATTTAACGACACCATGAAACCACCTAAGCTGGAGGATAGTTGGAGACAAATCCACCCTGATAAGATTTGAAAAACTATTGAAAACTCCTTTCTAAAGTTGAAAAAAAGATCTACAATTGACAAAATATTTGCTTTAAAATTTTAAGAAAATTATAATGGTTTGCTGTGTCATAAAATATCTTGCGAAATTATGAAAACGACATACAGTTGGCGAAAAAAATTAATGAAGAAATTGTAAAAACGTTTACACAGGCTTATATCATTAAAGAAATTTCCTGCTTGGGTTTTGGGGCTGGTGTCTTGTTTTGGGCATCTCGATGAAGAATGCAATTTGGAAGATATGGTCGACATTCTCTTGGGACAATCAACAGGGGAAATTTTCAATGGACCAAATTTTGAGCTTCCGGAACATACATTTTCTCATTATGATGTATAGTTCTGATGTGAAAAATTATAGAACTGTACATCTATGTGTATACGTGTGTGTGTATGTACGTGTGTGCGTGTGTGTTTGTGTACATGTATGTGTAATTGTGTATACGTGTGTGTGTTTGTGTACATGTAAGTGTATACGTGTGTGTGTATACGTGTGTACATGTGTGTGTGTGTAACTTACTACAATGAATATTCCTTTCATCAAACTCTATTTGAGTGAGGGCTTGAGAAGCTTAAATCCTCTCTTACAAAAAGCCCTGGACAGAAACCCTGCTGTCTTGCGTAGTGCGTAGGCGTCACCATACAGGTTTTTTGGTTTCTCAGACCTGTCAAGGCGGAGATCAGCTAGTCTGGGGCAGTCAAACAGAATTTGAGGCGCGTTTCCTCTTCTTCCCAGCAGCGGGGGCACCGTGAATCGTAATTTGGCCATAGCCGTGAGAAATATGAGCCAACAGGGAGAGCAGTGGCCTGTCCTGCACTGTACTATAATAGCTGACATATACTATAATAGCAGCCTGACAATGAAATATTTTATGTTTTGTTTTGTTTCAATTTGTTTGAGCTCATTTTCATGTAGTCAAGCTGCACGTGTATTTGTTGGTCCAGTAAATCGAAGATGTTTACATAGGCTAGTGCAAGATGACTCGTGCCAGTAAAACAAAAATCGAAACTTCGTTTCAACACGAAAGTGGAAACATATGGTGTGAAATAACTTCATAATAAGTTGCTTTTGCAACTTATAATAACTATTAACTATACTATATATCAAAATCCATACTTAACGAACATTGTAGCAAATATTCTAATTTTTTCAAGCAAGTTTTTATTTTTTTAGTTGCTTTTATTATAGGCTGATATAACTGACACAAAATCTATAACTTGGCTAGCACTCTGCGAGCTCGGTTCTAATTGTAATGCCATTTTCTTGTTGGTGGCAAAAACAAACACAAAAATATGTTAAAATTATAATGTGGCTTCAAGTCTTTTAAAGACTTTACGTTAATTTTTACAACATTAGTGGGAAAAAAGTAATTGGAAAAAAAAGGGGGCGAATAGTAGGATATTATTTACATGGGACTAGAACCCTGCTACTTGTTTCGCTATAGTTATATTATAATTCTTATTTATTGTTTGGTAGCCTGATCAATCACTACGGGGAAGTTATTCATTTAATTAGCCATAGAGCAACCACGGAGTGCTTGGGAGAAACATCAATTTTCTTAAAAACTATTTACGACCGTCTAGTGAGGTATCTGTTTGTAAAATGTTTTACGTGTTTCGGATGTTCCTTCAGAGTTGAAGATAGTTACTTCCTAGTCCAAACCTTCCGCAGGACGACAGGGATGGGAGCGGGCAGGGTTTGAACGCGGGACCATCGATAAATCGAAACGACAGTCCAGCGTGCAAACCGCTCGACCAGGCAGCCATATCTATAGAACTGACTAATTTTAATGCGTAATCCGAACCCTTTGACTGTCCCCACAAATGTAAAAATAAATATAAACAAAATCTTATTGTCTCCCTTGTATCCCCCACAGGTCACGAGGTATCACAGTTTTTACCAAGTCACGTGTTACATTTTTTTCTGTTTGTATAAGGTTAGAGTTTATTTTTGGTGACTTTCACTATTAGTCTAACAAATACTAGTTTACAAACAAATTGTCTGGGTGGTTAAGACAAGGAAGATAATTAGCTCGCGATAGTAAAGTCCCTTACTAGGAAATAAAAATAAAACTAAAACAAACAGGGGCAGGAATAATCTTGCGCAGAAATCTAGGTGCAGAGTAAGTATTTCACTTCGGGAGAAATGAGCTTTACAAAATGACATACAATATGATATTTCTAAAGAAGAGTTTACAAACAGCGTGCTGCAGTGCCTTGGCTTATTTAGAAGAAATATGTTTAGTATTTTTGATACATTTCTCTCGTTAATGTTCAGAACTAAGAATCAACGAGTGATATACTTTAAAAATATATGTTATCATTGAATTTTTTTTTTTCGATATCATAGAATGTAATTCACCCAAAGCCACTCGTGTGGCTAAAGAGGCCAATCCTTGATACACAGTTGCGGTTGCAGGTTGTGGCCTCACACAGGACTAAAAAATAATTAGAGAATAAAAAAATTGCGAAACTTGGACCAGATCTGAAATTTAGAAGAGAATTATGACTCTATGTTTACTAGTCTGACTCTATCTCTACTACGAAAATTGCGATATTTGAATTTCAGTTATTTATCGACTTATATACAGACTTCAGGTTTTTAATAAATTGCGCAACTTTTTCAACCTTTTTTTTTCTGTTTCTTTTTCTTTTTGTCTTTCATTTGAGGTTACCAAATTCACTTGAACTAGGGCTTCCAATTATCCAAAGGTCAACGATTATAATGGCCTACTGGACTCTATCAAAGATTCTATGAAACGGAGATCAACATTACACATCCCACCCCCATCCCTTTTATTTTGTCATACCTATTTAGTTAAAACCCTGCGCCTCTTCTCCTGATTTTACTCCAGCAAATACTCATAACAAAAATTACAACCAACTTATAGATCGTTAATTGTAATTGTATTTTCTGTCTCCGTTTGCTTGTAGCTGATGAAGTCCTTGTGTGTTTTCACTTTCGTTTCCTATATGTGTTATTACAGACCCGGACAATAGAAGATGGTCTGAAGCACGTCTTAAAGATTCAGAAATTTAATTCCTTGACTTCAACTACATATATTTGAGAACCTTCCACTAACACCTCGTGAACAAGAAACTCATAAAATAAAGTTACTGTCAGAGAGTGAAAGAAGAAAGAGGCAGGGATTAAAATAGAAATATAAAAGAGTCTTTGTTCTTCACACTTCGAGGTTTTGTGTGACCGTCCTTTTGAAATTAGAGGTTACTAGACAGGTGGAGCCAAAACTGGTGAACTTCAGTCTGTGGAACAACTGGGGAACCACACATGATCTGTCGACCTTCTATCTCCATTCTTCTCTGTCTTTGGCCTTGTAAAGAATCTCTTTCAGCTACTGGACCGTCCTATTTTCGTCTGCCTTTTCTTCTTTTTCCTGAACCTGTTCCCTGGTGGAAAGCCTTTGCCAAATCTTGCCAGATCTTGTGGATCTTGTGATAATGTTTTAGTTAGCGTTTTTTTCGACACGATGAGCAGGTCATCCTGGGGTCCTATTGCAATTGTGATCCTGTTCTGAATCTCCTGATTTGTGGTGCAGTCTTTGTAGGTGATTTAACGATATTTTTTTTATAATATCTCAGTTCCGTTGCTAGGGTCATTTTCTCTAGTTCTGCGATTAGAATACAAGATTCGCAAGCCTACATGAACATGACCAAGGAGCGAATCAGTCTATTACTAACTGTCTGATAGAGAATATGGGTTGTCGTCACTGGCGGATACAGGGGTGGGGCGGTAGGGGCAATCGCCCCCCCCGTCCGACACCTTTTGAATAATGTTTTACAGCCATGTTGATGTCTTTCTCTTGTCTGCTAGGGGGTCGCTGCAAGCACTCCCAGTGGGGTCCGGGTCGAATCCCCGACGCCAAAGTGTTTTCTTGCATTTTTCACTACAGAAACGCATTCTCCGGACATCTACAGCTTATTATTCATCCCCCCCCCCCCAACATAAACTTTCGAGTGGGGGAACCTTTACTCATACTGATATTTTTCTGTTGTATATAAAAGCTTGATTCGATTTTTGAGTACGTTTTTCATGATTTGTGTATTAGTGTGTATGCGTCAGAGCCTACATTGGTGCCTGGTTTGTTTCTCGTGAGGCATACATAATTACATGTCTGAGATTAACTTTAATCATTGGCTATGTTTCTGACGCGTAGATAAAATCGCAAAACGTTTTCAAATGATATCCTACAGATTCCAGCTGTTTTGATCATCCTGATCCGATCAAGATAATCGATCGCCGAATCAAATGAGATCGTTGTTACTCTTCTTTGAAAAGAATACAGAGCCCCCCCCCCCAGAACCTTTCAATTGTATGCCATTTCCGTTCAAACCCGTCCTTCAGTGCAAAGAGCTTTCATGGTTCAGCAAACGAGTTACAATTCCGGATTAGCGCCTCTGTGAGATTTTTATTTTTTCTGTTTTCTTTTCTTGCTTTAACAACATAGAGAAGTACGTATGGGTTGCTTTTGTGATATGCATATATGTGCTCCTTGGTTAGGCATAGTTCTGTTTAAATCGGGAAATATACTTTTTGTTTACTTATCGTTAAGTGTTTACTTTTTAAAAAAATTGTCTTACAAGTGAACTTACACATTTGTGACTTGACAATTTGGTAAGTTATTTTTATAATTTTATTTTCCATCACTGCAGATGTGTTTTTTTTTACAAAGGTTATATCAACTTACTTTGTCTGTCTGTCTGTCTGGCCAAAAGTTTGTATACGTTATTTCTCCGACACCTAATCTTGGGTCAAACTGAAATTTTACACATTTATTTCACCTGACAAGACAAGAATTAATTTAAATAATTTTTAAAAAAAGTTAATTAACTATTGGTAACTAATTATTTTGTTTGGTATCTCGAA
This sequence comes from Biomphalaria straminea, assembly GCA_021533235.1. Taxonomy (NCBI): domain Eukaryota; kingdom Metazoa; phylum Mollusca; class Gastropoda; family Planorbidae; genus Biomphalaria; species Biomphalaria straminea. The sequence continues at coordinate 26,431,093 of JADKLZ010000130.1, read as the reverse complement.
CAAAGGAAAGAAATTGTACTTGATTGAAGTGGTGGTATAAGCTGAATTAGTCCTCTTTACAGGTCGCCGCCAAAAGTAAGTTTGAAACAAACAATATCTAACTATACGATCTTCCCTTTTCATATCTCTCTACTAGCCGAGTGGTTAGTATGTTGGCTTGATGAGGCTTGAGCTATGAGTTTGAATTCAGGTCGTCCTCACCATCCCCTTTTTTAGCGGCCCCAGAAAATAAAAAAGACGCTATTAGTTGTGTGTGGTCCGCCCGTCCTGTAAACTAGAAAAGATATTGAAAATGCAACATTGTGATATTTTAGACCATTCAACGGCAACAGCTACTTTTTCTTTTCTGAAAGCGAAAAATGTAATTTTTAAAATCAACTATGCAAGCAGATTTTGATATAAAAAAACAACATTTTTTACAACTATTCCCTGTTAGGGGAACCACACATGATCTGTCGACCTTCTATAACAAACACGGGAGACCAGGGGCGTAGCTAGGGGTTCGGGGGCCCGGGCGGATCTACCTCTTTGGGGGCCCCTTGCATTTTCACATTATTAGGACTCTTTTAATGATTAATGCCGTTGTTTATTAGCTAAATAATGCACTAGTGACAAATCTCAATTCATATCGCTTCACGTCGTGTATTCTGTGCAGCAAAGACATCTATAACATCATCTACATCTATACTTTATAGTATTTATGACTTCACTGACTTTAAAGCCATGATAAGCCTTTCTTGCGTCATTGTGCTCCTGTGATAGTTTTTGATGAATTTGAACTTTGAGAATGACGCAATGGAAGTAATGAAAGTGGCCTGAGTTAGCGGTATTCGGAGGAGGTTGCAAGGTTTGAGCACATGTAATTACCATATGAAGCCTGTTTCCGCAATATGTCTATTGTGGATCGTATTACTGGTTTGTTGATCAAAACTGCTCGTACATCAATGACATCTTTGAACAAGCGATTTGCCATTTATTTCATCATACAAACAGGAAAAAGTAACACAGTTTGTCATAAGCGTGTCATCATCCAACAGGTGTCTTGGTTCAAGAAGAAACCCAAAGGTATCCATTGTTTTCCAGCCTTTGTAATCCGTCCTTCATCCCCATATGAAATCTGTCGATCACTTCTGTCGCAACACGTTTGAATTGCAATTCTATTGACAGTCCTACATTAGAACTCAACTTCCTATAAAGTCTTATCTTTCTTCTGGTTGGTTTGATAACAGGGAATCCATAGTATTCACTACCTTCTTTTGGTTTTTCGTTGGATTGGGTGATCAGCTTCGTCCGTTTCTCATCATTTTGCAGAAAGATTGAATGGGTTTCAATATATTTATTGTTTATGTTTTTGTGCGAAAGCAAAGAATTCAAATTTCCAAATGATAGGAAGGATCTATATATTGCTATGCTCGAGTATAGAAATACTCCGATAAGCATCACAACTGCTGATGAGTAGAAGACTCAGTGACATCATTCCAACTGATCCCAAACTATTAAAACCATCGGTAACCGAAAATGCAGAGACATTACTCAACGAACGACAAATGAAAAGCAAAGTGAAATACGATGCAAAAACAAGACTACCTAAAGATTACTCTGTCGGAGAGAAAGAGAGAGCTCTTCTAGGACAAACATGGCAGAAAGCAGTAGTCATAAAAAAACATTACTCACCAAGATCTTACATCATAAACAAACGATGGGAAAACAAACAGAAGAAATCAACGCTTTTTGAACAAGAGTTTCGATGAAGATATCTCTGGGTACTATGATACCGACGAAGGCAACGTACTGTTAGAACAAACGAAGCAGAGAGTTATAGACCAACGTCTAGAGAACCTTTTGTGCCAATCAAGACAACCAGAAGTGGTCGAATTATTAAAGTTTTAAGTAGATATCAGTCTTAAGAACTTTAAAAGGAAGGATGTGATAATAACTTCAAAAGGATGGATATCTGGGGGTTAATTTAGAAAAAAAAAAGTTGAACAATTCATGTATGTAACAGACGCACTTTAAATTAATAAGCCTAACACAATGAGTTCAGTTATTCACTTTAATCGTGTTTAATTCTTCACTGTATCATCTTGTTATTCATTCTGACCTCCCTACACACAGCCCAGACTTACACACTTTCTATGCTGTTCACTCAACCATGCACTCTTAAGGTCAGCCGGTCACTTCATACACAGGCACACACACTGCTCTACTAGCCATTCAAAACACATACACTTACTATCACAATGTACAGTTCCAAAAAAGGTAAAAATTCTTTGATCTATCTCAGAAGAATGAAAAGCTGCCAGGTTGAGAAAGTGATTATCGGAGTTAAGAAATATTGCTTTTGGATTTATTCCCAACAGACGTATCCGCAGGCCAGACAGACGGCCACTCATTGTGGCTGCGTTATCATAGGTTTAACCAATGCGTCACGCTGTTTTGTAGCCCCACCCTGGTCAACCCGAATAATGGACCATTCTAGCATTATTAGGAATAACTATTGGATCTGTTATACTGGAATTCGGTTTATATCATACAGTCTTAGTCCTGGCTAGTAGCGGCCTTAGAGGGTGGCAAGTGGGGCAGCCGCCCCAGGCCCCGAGCTTGAAGGGGGGCCCCGCGATCGGAGATTTTATTGTCACAAACTTGATCACCACACATTTTTCTAATAAAATCCGATTGGATGTCGATGTTAATATAAAAAATAAAATATTTGGATTAGTTGCTTATTGTGTTTTTGTCCCAATAGGCTATGGTCATGGGAGTAATTTTTAAACTTTTTTTAAGTTGAAAGAATTTTCTTTATGCAGAACAATTACAATACAGTATATTTAGGACTTAGCGCGGCCAATAGTAAGGCAACAATGGCTACGCAATGTTCTATGTTTTGAAACAAAAATAAGGAAGGCCCACAGCGTTAAGGCGTACATACTGTCTTGTTATTGTTACAGCGTTAGAGACGGATTAGCCGGTTAGCGTGATGTGGTACGGTATATATAGTTTATCCTTACGGGGCCCCGCACATGACACACGCACAGGGCCCCGCGTACTGCTAAGGACGCCCCTGTTCTTGGCAACAAAGAGAGTAATATTCTTAGTTTTTGCTGCAAGTACGTTTTTGATTTTGAAAAGCTCCCCCCCCCCTTTACGTTACACCACTGCGGGAGACTATATACTGAGGGAGGTAACTATTTACCATATTTGTGACACATTTATGCAAACAGTTTTAGAATTTGCGTGCAATTTATTTTTTTTTTCTAAAATTTTGTTACTAAGTTAAATAATCTCATTTTAACAAACTACATATTGTAACGAACTTCTCTCTCAGGCCTTCTGTAAACACTGCTTCTCACA
>JADKLZ010000130.1:26369013-26381484 GCA_021533235.1 Biomphalaria straminea | reverse complement strand
GTTTCAAGTGTTGATAACTTGTACTTCATAGTTTATGATATTCTTTATGAAAGTATTGAAACCTTTCTTTATATCTACCTGAGCGGATCACTTCGGGGGCCGATTTTCGATTTTGTGTTTCCACACACAAACTTTCTTTGTAACTTTGCTTTTAAAATAAGATTAAGTTAAAATTCATGCAAATATCATTTTCTTTCTCCTCCCTCATCCAATCCCCATTTATGATGAGTGTAAGCCTGATTTAAAATACCTTAATATCAACACCAAACCTTGGAAGAAAAAAAAACACACGATAGGTGTAACGTGCGCATCATAGCGTGATTGTGGAATGGTGCGAATGCGTGTTGAAAGGGTAGAGAATACGAAAAATGAAGGAATGTAGTCAAAGTTATTAGTTACACATTATTAATTGCAACTCAAGATTAAAGTCATCATAAGCTTCCATTTAGGAGTCTGTTATTGTATTATTAAAAGTCTCATCTGTACGTAACAATAGGCTCACATGAAGAGGAGGAGTCCTGGATCCGGTAAACGACCATTTCATCCTCGGTCACTTCAAACTCGGTCATTTCATCCCCGGTCATTTCATTCCCGGTCATTTCATCATATTGTTTTCTTAGTCATTGTGAATTTTGTTGTTAAGCCCTCATGTCATGTAATACATAAATATGTTTATTTAAAATGCTTTTAAAATACTTTTTCACGTTATACTATAGTGTCTATAGTGTTTTCTCCTCCTGTCTTCATACCTGTTAAAAATGAAATAATATATGTAAATAGGTAGATATATTGTAATGCAGAGTTTGTATCTAGTTATATTGTTACTATTTGATGTAGGGGACGTTAGTATTTTTCTGCGAATACCGCATAACTTAATGATCAATGCCAAGGCCTGGTGGAAGTAGTGAATATCTTTTAGAGATACAGAGACACAAGTACGATAGGAATAATTAGAATCATGCCGCTCTGCGCTCATAACTTATCATGAAAGGCCAATTTATCGTGGAAGTAATGGAAATCGTTTAATAGATGAGACGGATGAGAATACTTATGATCATGCCGCTGATAACTTATCCACTTATTTTTTTTTTTGGGATATGAGCGTGTCTTTTCAATCCCTATATAACGTTTTTTTTTATTCCAAACGCTGACTTCAAGAAGTATGCAACACTGGCCAAGAAATTACAAACGATGCACAGCAAAAGGAATCAATGGATCGTCTTGTGTACGTACTATCAATAGCCCATCTGCAGTGAATTTATAGAGAAAATGAAAGTAAAAAAAATAAAATAAATGATAACATTTTAACTATACCAAATGTACTTATTTTGGGTATGTTAAAAAATACTTGGACACAAACTGAAAAATAAATTAATTCCAACACATCAAGTTGTTAACTTGTTCACAATTAGAAACCCGATCTTTCTTTGTGTACATTCTAAAATAGAATTGTGTCCCCAGCTTTGACATAGATAGATCTTCTGATAGTAACAGAGCCAGACTTTCGAAATGTATCCTTTCACGACATTACGAAGACCACCTTGATGTGGCCTTTATGTCTCACACCAGAAGCAGACAAAGCTGTTGTGTATTAAACTGATGATGTTTATGGAGTCTAAAATCAAATATATTTTAGATACTAAAGAATTTGAACTCTCGGTTTACTGTAAGTCTATACTCTGGCGTCGCGCTCCGAAAACTGGCGCACAGGTTGCTGAGGAAAAGAGAACAGCGCTGGCAGTAGAAAAGCGCCAGAGAAGAAAAACTAGGCCATTCACACTAGCTCCAGCTAGAATAACCTGTCGGGTGTGCTGCCGAACATTCCGGGATCATATATGTCTCAACAGCCACATGAGGAGGCACGCACAAAACCCCAGTGCAAAACCCTCAGCTCCCTGGATGACAAAAATTGTCATCATCGAACCACGATGGACGAACTATATATATATATATATATATATATATATGTCTATACACTATTCTATTGTTACAAATTCTACTTTTAACTCTAGCCATTACATTGAAACCCACTTTAATCAAAGAGATGTCCGAACACTTTTTTTGTTTCTTCTACGATCACCTTTCATTTGCGTGAGCTGTTTGGCTAAATTAATACATAAACATTTACCTAATTAAAAGAAAACATTGCTAAATATAAGAAAACATTGCTAAATATAAGAAAACATTGCTAAATATAAGAAAATATTGCTAATTATATGGAAACATTGTCAAACATTGAAAAACAATTTTTAACACAACTTTCATACTGGTTTACCTAAAAAGATTGTAAGCGCGGTGCTTGAGTGGTTTAGCGCTTGGCTTCCATGGAGTCCACGCAGCTCTAATGGGTACCTGACATTTGTTGGGGGAAAGTATAGGCGGTCGGTCGTCGTGCTGGTCACGTGAAAACCCTCGTTAACCGTGGGCCAAAGAAACACAAGACCTTTACATTATCAGCCTTATAGAGCGCAGGTTCTGAAAGGGAAACTTTACTTCACCTGATAACATTGTGTCCAGTTAAAATAAAATACATTATGAAAACGACTCTGACAGTGATGCCCAGTAAGCCACGCGATACTATTCGCCCCATTCCTCTGCATAATGGATTGATTCATCTTTTGTCATCTACAGTGAATAATTGTGATAAATGTCAAAGAATGGGAAGTGAGAGAAAAGAATTGTAAAAGAATCCTATCAGACAGACAGACAGACAGACGGTGTAAGATAATAGAAGTTTTGTAGAAATCAAATAATCTTTTAATAAAACAGCAAAAAAATCTTCTAATTCTTGAATTGTATTGGCAATGGCTATCAATATCAGACCTAGTGTACATTATGTGTATGTTCCGTTGTGATTTGTACATGAGCCATAGAATATTAATAGGCTTCAATGTAAAACTAAGAAGCGAAAATAGTACCACTGATCTATCACGGAATCTTTGTTTTTAAATATCGCACTTATCGGCATATATTTATTTTACACAGGTTCCTTTTACCTCCCTGGGGCTCACTAAGAAAGCCTTTTGACACTTACGCCACGGCCACCTGACCGTCGCTATTCGCGGAAAACCGCAAACTCTATTAAACCTTTGTATTTTATTTTCGCTATTTCCCCCTAAAAAGCCGCAGTCTAATTAGAAAGCATTTAAAAAAATACATTTTTTAAAAGCATTTTTTTTTCTATTTCCCTAAGTCTACATTCTTTTAATATGCCTTACGCATAGGGATAAATAAATATAGACTGGCCAATAAGAGATTTATGAAGTGAAAATTTGTGAATTGCGTTTGAGTGTACTTTATTTATGTCTATGAGTTTTGCTTAATCTCTAAGCCTGAAGATCATGCAATTTTTAAATTTTTTTCAGAATTCGGAAATCCGAATACAATAGATATACATGTTTTCAAGTTACATAAAGTTACTTCCTTTTTTCAGTCTATATTTATGTATGTCTATGGCCTTATGTCATTTCCACTTCTTTTTACATGCGGTCTGAATAGAAAAAAAACAACGATAATCCCAAAAGCATTAATAAGATAGTTCTCGAGTCTTTTTATTTTGCATGTCGTAGTCAGGTGTATTACTGTAATTATGTAATAACTGAGTAAATTTAAAATCGCTTCAATTTTATTGAAGTTTAAAAGCGTTGCTTATATTTTATGTAAATCTAATATAGATTGCATCTAGATTCAAGATCTAGAACTAAGTCTAGGGACTAGATATTAAGAGTTCAAATCAGAACTTTAGGTCTAGATGTCCATATAATAGACATACCAATAAATAATCACACATGTATGTTTTCCTCGCTGGCCGAATTAGAAAATACGCAAGGTGTACCAGTTGATGATGTTATGCGGTTGATACCCGAATTGAGCTTAATTGTTATAATTATTTTTTATAATTATTTTATGATATTTGTGTCTTTTTTTTAAAAAAAAACTATATATAACTATATTTTAAAAATATTTTTTTTTAATCCTTTAACTATGATGGGGGCCCTTCGTTTTGCGTAATATGAAATATTTTATGTAAAAAAACACTTAAGTGGGGGCCTTGGAAGATTCTCAAATTCTCTCCTCCTCCTCTAACCCCAGCTACGCCACTGTCACCCTAAAATGATGTGATGTTTCTATTTATGTATCACTCTTAAGGTGTTTTTTTCATGTTTTTCAACCAGCGACGCCTCTGCTTACTCAGTCATGGTGTTCATCTTGAGTGCGCTAAACCATCTTATTCAGTTCTAGGCCAGAACCAATATATTGATTCAACGAAAATCGTTTCGTGTGCAATCGATAACAGTAGCGGTAGTTACAAAGTTGATATGCATTGCGACCCATTGTTCTTGATTCTATAGTTACGGAAGTGTTGAAGGTGTTATAAAGACAAAGCAATGTTCAGGGTACATTAAACACAGTATAGTGTTGAGAAAAGCCCTGACTCACAGAACTGAAGACTACTCACAGCATGAACGCTCCCCCGCCCAAATCTTTTGTACTTAATTAAATATGATTTGTTTTTTTGTTTATATTTCAGATGGTCCGTCGGCATTGACGATTTTTACGTTTTAGACTAAGTGGGCAGGGTTGGAACTCGGAACGATTGTGATGAAGTCCGAAGTGCATGACACACGATCAGGCAGTTCGAACTGTGAACCATCCAGACGATAGTCTGAAGCACAAACTAGTGCTAGCCATAGCTGCATTGAATACAATCCTCCCATTTCATTTCGTTTTTCTTAAAACCTCCTTATCCCTCCCCCTCCCTAAAAAAATCCCTGTTAATTAAATTTCGCCATTTTAAGATATAATCAAATTATGTTTAGATTGATTCTCGATAATGAGGTTTCAATTAATCTTCGGACAATCTTGTAATAGCTGATGATGTGGTAAAATAAATAGGTCACAAATGGGTCTGCGACAACCTCGTGAATTATTTTAACCTTCCTTAATCTATTGATACAAAGACGAGCTTTATTACATTAGACAATGTTGTTTTATAATATCTATTGTGGACGTCTTCAGTGGTTACAATTGAAAAGTAGGCTATTGTCTATCCTTTCTATCCTTGATCTTTTAAATTAATCTTTTTTTTTAAAGATGTCCTAGGGACTGGAAAGAAGCTTATATTACTCCCTTAGTCAAATAAAAATAAGAAAAAAGATCGGATCTGGAAGTACTAACACTAAGACTGCTTCCTTGATCCTTATAGAAATTTGTTGTGATTACAATGACTCTTTTCTTATTTAGAAACAATATAACAGAATCATTCAAACAAATGAAATATATGTACCATATGGAGTTCTTTCAGCCACTGCACACATTTTGGTCCTTATCATGTTCCTTGATCAAAGGGTGGTGTTGATAAAGTCTGACCCAGTATGGTACGAACGAATTTTGTACCGCTCTGTTCTTCGTGACGACTTGTAGTTATGATGGAGCGGGTGGCAGTTTTTTTTTGTTTTTGCGATTTTTTTTAGACATTTCTGTTCAAAAAGTTCCTTTAGATATGGCAATGTTGTGAGTGTGCTTATTAATGCCCTTTTTTATAATGTTTTCTAGACGGCGCAATTGTTTAGATGAAGCGTTGCCTTGCCAACAAGTTATTTCATATTTTAGCATTTTTGTAGAGTCGCGCCGTAAACAATTATCTAGAATTTTCTTATTTAGTTTAAAACTATATATATAAAAAAAATAGTCACTGGGCTGTTCTCTTGTCAGAGTTCTAAGATGTTCTTCTACTCAGAAAAAAACGCGAGTTATTAAGAGTAAAAAAAAAAACTGCAACAAATAAAAACGACTTAAATCTGTCGGTCCCAAGCCCGAGTGAGAAAGGCGGAGGGTGCTAGCAACCCCACCCTGTAAAAGAACTATTGCTACAGAAACGGCAATTTGAACAGCTTGCCGCCCAATGCGACGAATGGCGCGGTAGGACCTAAGTAAGTAAGTAAACTAGCTATAATAAACAGAAACACTAATCCATACTTTACAAATAGTAAAACATAACCTACTGAAATACCCAGAAAAGACACAAAGATATAGGTACATTTTTTATTCCATACGGAAGAACTAATTCGTACAAGTGCTTCTTCTTTCCAAGTGCCATTAGAGAATGGAATGGGTTGCCTGAATCAGCCAGTGAATACTAACGATTTTTCAGAATTAAAGTCATTTATTAACATGCATGTCTAGATCGACGCATGAAATTCGTAGGACGTTATTATCTAATATATAAGATAAGACTATCCTCTGAAAAATGTAAAGTGTAACTTGTTTATTTAGTAATAAAATGATCTAAGTGGATGAAGATGGTCATTTACATGCATACACTTTCTTTGAAAACCTGGGTACAACCTTCAGGTGTTGTGTTTGACTCTGCCGTTACATCTATTTGTAAGTTCAACGGTTCATTCACTAGTCAGTAGCCCCAGCCATTACACTACAGTTAAAGCTACAGCTACCTAGTAATGTCTTAGGTCCCTCACAGCTACACTGAAGTTAAAGTAATAGGCCTACTTTTTCCTCTCACAAGTAACGATTTCCAAAAACAAAGTCCCCCCCCCCCCCCACCTTGCTAAACTCTTCCGCTACAAAACTCCTTAGGAATCTCAATTAGAAAAAAAAACTTTTTTTCTTCTTGTTGAGAAGGCGTCTGTATGAGTAAGTGCCTTAGCTTCTAAAAACCTGCACTTACATAGTGTAATAATAATGGCAATGTCTACGATTCCAAAGACTGAGTACAGTGTTTCACATGACAAAGCCAACCTTATTTGCAACCCTACATAATTTTGCACACTCGATGCAGAGAAAGCCTTTCTCCGCCGGGGGTCTATTTTAGTTTTCTGTTCGTCTTCTGCGCCTGACTTCTACAATGGCGTTAGTTTGGAACTCAAATTCGTAACGCGACCTTCGTGAGAATTAGATCAAAGTGTAGCATGGGTGCAACGTAAGATTTTTATAAGCACTTGGATAGCTCAGTGGCTAACAAGTCGGCCTTCCACCCTGGAGGCTCCGGTTTAAGCAACTTGTTTTTAAAGGCAGACTCTATTGCTTTTATTTTGTTTATAACAAGAACTTAAGTTATGTGTTATTAGATATTTTAAATATCTAGGTAGCAAACTATAAATCTAAGTACAATTATTGTATGTTTATTTTAAAGAAAATTATTGTTCATTTTGTGTTATAATTATATTTGTCCCTAGGTTCAGCCTAACATAGACAGTCATACATAGAGTAATGACTGCAACAACTCCAACCGTCCCACAATTCGAACCAAAGATTCGTCACTGTATTAACTACTTCAGAAACTGTCAATAAACATCACCTTTGCTAGCATCAATCAAGGACTGTCATGAATTCTGTGCATCGCTACTGGCAATGATAATGACTATGCTGACAATAGTAACACGATATGAACAAAGAAAACCTAACGTTGAAATGGGTAATTCCAACACTAAAAATTCGAAATAGCTCCTAGGCAACATTGCTAAAGCTGTCCAATAGCCAAAGATCACAAAAAGTATGGCTTGTCTCTCCAGTACAAGATGGCGAAATGCAAACCAAACTAAAAGTTTTCTTTTTTATTTTACGTCACTCTTAATCATGACAAAGCGATATTGAAAAAAAAAAATACACAATATTCTAATAGGAAAAAAAGACGAAGAAGTAAATCTACGAAAGAAAGCGGCGCTCTCAATTGATGTAAATTTTTTTATATTCATCAACTAACTGTGACTGCTATTTAAAAAAAAAATCTTTTGAAAGGGCAGCACGGAAAACTTCGCACAGATACCCCCCCTTTCCCTAGGTATAACACACCGAGATACGTAGCCATCTTCTTAACAAGTATAGCTCATAGAATCTATTGAAAAAAAGATTTTAATTAAGTTGTATATCAAAGTCTTGAATGGAATTTGCTAGTGTCATATGGTGACAATTTTTTAGTTTTTTGGATTTTGTTTCAGCGTCCTTGCAGACGAACACGCACACACACACACACAACCCACACATATTTACAAAGGTAAACAAGACAAACTGTTACATGCAGTTTGTGGTCATAGACTACTTTAGTAATTTATAGATTCTTAGTTAGCCAGTAGACAACGCATTTTTAGACAGTGATCATTACGCAACATTTCATTATCTCTACCGTCTATTTCACATGACTAAAATGAATAAATGAATAAGAACAGTAACTCTAGATTCCTTAAAAACTTTTAAATTGGTATTTAATGAGTATTGTCCCCTTGTTCACCGACCCTTCTTCTATTTTGAGTAGAGATGATGTACTTCCTATTATTGCTATTTTAAGTTTCAACATTTTGTGCCAAAAAAAAAAACAAAAAGCAAAACAATGTTACAAAGACAGTTTGTGTGGAAACACAAACTTCAAAACGCCCCCCCCGAAGTGGTCCACCCAGGCAAGTTTCAATATTTTCAGAAGGAACATCCGACTGAAATTGTATCAAAGACAAATGAAAAGATAAGAATGCCGATAGAAGGTTGACAGATCCTATGTAGTGCCCCAGTAATCCTTAGGCATTAGGCCTCTTTTCTTTGCCTTCTTTTTGGGTAGGTTACTTGGATAGTAGATACTCTATTGGTCTAGTAATGAGTAAACGTGAAATACAATGAAATTTATAACATTATTAATTGTCTTAAATTAGGTCTGATGCATACTAATTAGGTTTTTCTCTTTAAAAACTGCTTGCATAAGTGATTTTTAAAAATTAGATTTTGAGCTTTTAGAAAAGAAAAAGTAGCCGTTGCATCAGAACTTTGAATGATCTAAATTATTGTGATGTCCGATTTTCATTTTCTCTTCTACTTTCTGAGATCTAAACGGGACGGACGGACGGACAGACAGGCCACACAAAACTAATAGCGTCTTTTCCCCTTTCGAGGGCCGCTAAAAATGAATCTATTAGTTTTATCTATAATGAAACGTACAGTATATAAATCTTTTGTATCAGCTCAGGTGCAATCTACCATTTACATAGTGTTAAGAATATATACATTTAAACAATATACAAGCCTTTATATTAATCATGATTCTTTTTTTTTACTTTTAGATGGACTACGTGCATATCAAAAGCCATTATTTGAAGCTTTTACTGATAATTTTGGTTTGTTTCATCGCATTATCCATCTGTTGGATGTCAAAGCGAATTTCAGTTTCCATCTATATAAACAACAAGCTTCAAGCTGTCAATAAAGAGAAAAGTATTTCTTTGACTTTGTTTAGTAATTCAAAAACTTCCAAAGTTGTTACAACTACCAGCTCTACTTTAAATGTAATAAACAAAAGAAGTACTCACGACCTTGACAAAGTAATAAAAAGATATTTGACTCCAATAACTAAAGCCTTGCACGAAGACATTTCAATAAGTGATACTATATCGGAACATATTCTGAGGTCTGGTTTAGGACTCGAGCCTTACACAACGGAAAAGAAGGAAGAAATTTGGATAGAGAATGGTGTCCAGTATCGTCCATATCCATTTCTGGAGAAAGCAGATAATCCATTTTACACGTCAGAGTTCGAAGCTTTTGTTCCATTTAATAAAACAGAATTTTTTCAAAGAGATGAAACAAGTATGTCACGTGATATAACAGACAAGAAAATCATTCTCTGGTGGCAGCACAAGATAGCTCAAGCTCCTATCACTGGGCTGAACTCTCTGAGGGCGTGTCCAGACTTTCCATGTGTGGTCACTTCGGACAGGAAGTACACAGAGAATAGCAGTGCTCTCATCATCAATGGTATGGAGTTTTTCAAAACTTAATTTATTTTGTCACCTGTAAACTGTTGATACCAGAAGAATAAATGAAAATACTAAAAATTAATTGTGAATTTCTTGTGAGATTAAATGATTTGAATGATATTTTCTTTTATTGAAGTAAAGTTCTTGAAGTCTAGTGAAAAGTGTGTTGATTTTCTTTGATAAGTTTCGGACTTGCCTTTATAAATACGAATGATTACTTGCCAGCACAAATCTCCACTGTAGGGCATGGCAAGGTTTGAACTCAGAACCATTGTAACAACCGTCCGATTTGTAACTATATGCCATTTTGAATGGTAAAAAGTAATTTTCTAAATTAAATTTAAACTTACTTAGACTTAGGTTCTTGGGCGCTGTTCTGCGCATTGGGTGGCAACCTTTCTCCACAATGATCTGTCACTGGCAATGTCTGAAGCCTCCTCCCACCTCGTGACCACTGTTCTGAGGTCCTACATGAAGGTCGGCGCCAATTAATACGACGACGCCCCTGTTTGCGCTTTCCTCGTATTGGCCTCCATATCATCGCAATTTTTGGTATGCGTAGTTTATTTTGTCGGAGAAAATGTCCCGCATACCTCATGCGATGCAACCTCACTAAGTGTTCGACTCTCAGTTAGGCATAGGATTTCCTTGTTTGAGACCCGGTCTGTGTAACTGACTCCCTAAATCGGTCTCAGCCATTTTTGTTGAGACACATTTAGTCTTTTCTCAATGTTGGCAGATGACTTCCAAATTTAAACACAAAAGTAAATAAAAGCTAAGATTTTCAGAATTACTAAGAAATGAGAAAATGACACAGTTTCATATCTCTTAATTTTTTATTATTACTTTTTTTGGCAGCACAATTCGTCAATAATGAAAATCCCCCAAAAAGGCGCCCTGATCAAGTATTCATACACTACCAGATAGAGGCACCTTTCAGTTATTGGTTTTACGGAAACTTGTTTTCCAACTCTGACTGGAATGGTGCATTCAACTGGACCATGTCTTATCGCATGGACTCGGACATCACCACCTATCATGGCATTATAAGAAGACGAAGATCCGTCAAAGAAAAAAATTACCAGGAAATATTAGCTAAGAAAAAAGGTTTAATAGTGTGGATGGTATCAAACTGTGAGGTTAACTCAAAGAGACAAAAATATGTGCAAGAACTACAAAAATACGTTCCAGTCGACATATACGGTAAGTGCGGTCCATTCCAGTGCGCCAGGATCAACGACAGAGATTGCCTTCGGGAAATTACCTTGAAATATAAATTCTATCTTGGGTTCGAAAGCAATTTTTGTAAAGATTACATCACGGAAAAACTGTATAGATATTTAGACAGCGATATGATAGTGATAGCCCGTGGCCACAACACTTTCTCGCGACTTGTACCTTCAGAGATCTTTCTTAACACTGCCAACTTCAAGTCTCCTCGAGAGCTCGCTGACAGAATTCTCTATCTTGACTCTCACGAAGACGAGTATATTCAGATGTTGAAAGAGAAAGACAAATACTTTTCTATTTACGAGGACTATCCTCTTTTGAATCCAGGTCATGCTTGGATTGAGTATCGTTATGAAGCTGCTCTAATGTGCGAAGTCTGTAGAAGACTTTGGAATGTAAGCAACTACACCAAAACATATCCTGACATGGCGTCTTGGCTTTACAAAAAGGAATATCAATGTTATGTTCCCAATGATATTGTCTAATATGATATAGATGTTTTCTACAATTATTGCTAAGGGGGCCTATTGGAGTTTTAAGCCCAAAAAAAGTGTTTGTGGGGGAGGGGGGAAGAGGTAAATGTGCATGAAAGAAACAAAACAAGATGGAATTTATTTGCGAGAAATGAATGGTCCAGTTTTTAATTTCTCTATTTGTAATATGTATGAAGTATATTATTCTGTGATTTATAGTAACTTATTTGTAAAGAAAAAGAAAATTATTTCAATAAGACTCACAAATAAGTCGTGGTTTATCTGAAAGACGGAGTAAATCCAGGCTTACGCGCGCACACACACACACACACACACACACATTAACATATATCTACCAGTTAATTTGGGGACAAAAAAAAAACTACACCAGGAGTTTAAAGATTCCTCCATCATATCATTCATTTCTTCTAGACAAAGGGAAATAGGCAGTTATGCGATAACTATCACGGAATATCTCTCTTTGCTGGCTATATCCTGGCTAGGGTGCTGCTAACCAGACTACAACACCACTTAGAAGCTGACTTCTAGAAGACTCAGTGTGGTTTCAGGCAGGGTAGAGGCATCGTCGACATGATTTTTGCAGCCCGACAACTCAAGGAAAAATGTAGAGAGCAACATTTAAATCTCAATACTCAATACTGCATTCATAGATTTGGCCAAAGCATTTGAATTGTCAGTCATAAAGGTCTTTGGAAAATAATGTCAAGATTTGGCTGCCTCAATCAATTCATAATAATGGAGCGCCAATTTCATAATGATATTCAAGAAACAGTTCAAGACAATGGAGACTACTGTAAGCCTTTTCATGTCTCAAATGGCGTAACAGAATTATTACAAAAACATCTTTAGAAGCCTCACAAAGTGCCTGAAGATATGAGACAAGGAGGGCAGCCAAAGTGTACTTTATAGCCATCTTCGAGTTCATAGGAAACGAGAGATGTGTTTTTCTTCGACCAAGCAGCAATTTTCAAAATTTTGTTTTTTTTTTT
>JADKLZ010000130.1:26322834-26335526 GCA_021533235.1 Biomphalaria straminea | reverse complement strand
ACCTGCCACATCACCAGAAAATTCCTCAGTGGAAACTGATAAAGGGACTACAATGAATTTTGTTTCCCTTTAACGAAACTCGACCCTGGCTGCGCCAGAGAAAGAATACTCGTTCTTTTATAATAATAATAATAATCTTTATTGTCCATAAGGAATTTTGTCTAACAATTTGTGCATTATACCAAACAAAACATTTATAACTATAAAGAGAAACAAAATGTTCATTCACACCAGACTCACTAACAATGTACATGTCAAAAGTTTACATCATATTGTTTCTGTTTAATGATTTAATTGCCAGTAGGACAAAAGAGTTGTTGTGTCTGTTTGTCTTTGCTATCGGTGTCTTGTATCTCTATTGTGATGGTAAAATCACAAAATCCTGACCCAAAGGGTGATTTTTTATTTCTAGAATCTTTTTAGATTTTGTAAGGATATTTGTCTCTAACAGCTGCCCAAGCGGGTTTTTTTTTTTTTGCCAACGACTTTACCAGCAGCATTTAGGATTCTCTGGAGTTAATTTTTTTATTATAGTGCTTAAATTGTCAGTGAAGTCACAAATACTAGAAAGTATCGATGTAGATGATGTTATAGACGTATTTGCTGCATGACGTGAAGCGATATGAATTGAGATTCGTCACTTGTGCATTATTTATTTAATAATTAAACAACGGTATATCATTCATTAAAAGAGTCTTAATGATTATTATTTTTTTGTTAAGTTTACTGATATACTGAACCAATTTAATCTTGGGCTTAAATATATATATTTTTTTTACATTATGTCATGTCATATGTCGAATGTCAAAATGCAAAGGGCCCCCAAAGAGGTTGATCCCCCCCCCCGGGCTCCCGAATCCCTAACTACGCCACTGGGTCAATCTCTCACGTTTAGACTATTAAAATCAGCCATAACAAGGAAGTCGAAAAGAGGAAAGCGAAAGAAAGGCTGTATAACATAGCAACACACCTTCTTAAAAGACCTAAAAATCCGTGGGCACCAGTTTGGAAGAGGCCGTGGTCGTGGAAGTCGCCTAGGAAAGATCTCTATGTATAGAGCATGCTTTCTTATGCATCGAAGGCGCTAGAGAAAATACGTTTAAATTTAGCCTAAGTACACTTTGAAAGTGTGTACTTTGGCTTAACTCATTCTGGGAATTAAATATTGGAAAAACAAATGTAAGTCACTAAATTCCTAATTCCATTCCAAATCCATTTTATATTTCAAAAAAGAAAAAAAAAGCAAAAGTGGCAACATTAGTATTAGTAGATTCATACGTTTTTAATCGACACGGCTACCGTACTAATATTGAAAGGAAAAAAAAAGATGGATTCCAAAATCGCTAAGAAGTCCTGGGAACTGGCTAATAATGTTGAAAGTGTATCCAGCGTCGATGATATTTATCGATACGATTCGAAGCAGCAGCAAGATATACTCACTGCTAAACCATGGGAAAAAGAGTAAGGATCTAGTCTTGATATTGTAACGAACTTCACTTCTCAGGCCTTCTGCAAACACTTTTTTTTCTTAACATAATGATAAACACAACACATCTAACTCAAGAACTTAACAACAAGAGCTTCAATAACACAGTGGCGGTTTAATAACAAACACATCAACCACAGCTAATACACACAATTTTCTACACTAATTTCAAATGCTTAATAACACAATGGAACTGCCTAACTAACACTACAAGCATCTAGAGCGTATTCACATGAGCTACATTTTCAAAGCCTTCTTATTCTAACACACACACAGTTCTAACTGTCTCTCTCTCTCTAACTGTACTGGACTACCACTGTCTCTCTAACTGCACTACAATTCTGACTGTCTCTGTACAACACACACAGATCCCACATTCTCGTCTGTCCAAGCTCGGGTCATGCGCAGAGCACAGGTCACACTAGGGACAACAGTTGACCTGTGACCCGCCTTCGTCTGTGCGTGTCAGTGGGTCTCACATGTAAACACATTCAGTCCACCACTGTAGAGTTGTAACAATATAGTCTATATTACTCTAGATCTAGACCTATAGCCTATAGCATATAGTAGGTTCTTATATTAGGCTTAGGTACTTTAATAAAAAATTCAAAATAAATATATAATAACAACAGAAACTATCTAGTTATGTAGAGCTTGCTGAGAGGATTACAATGATACCAAATTTATCTTTCTATGTTATATAGGAGCAAAGTTATGCGGTTTTATGTGTTGAAAAATGGACATAGAAAATATCCAAAAAACTGCGATCAAAAAAATGAATTTTCGTCTTTATCTCATCATAACTTTATAACTGTAATAGATAGAAGCTTGAAATTTGGAACACATCTACCCCATTATATGGTTTTTAATTTGATTATTTCACCTCACATGCAGCTAACATTGATTCACAGCTAATTCAATTGTTTGAAAATTGACTTCGATCCTTTTTCTAGAATGTCATTTGGTAGAAACTTCCCCAGCTTATAATATTTTAAAATATAATGTAAAATAACACCTTGATAGCATTCTCTCCACTAGGTTAATCAAAGATAAGCTGTAAAACAATGCATAAATCATTTATACTTCATATTATCAACGAGAATTACTAATGTCTGGCGCCACACGTCGCTGCATCATTGAGAGACTTCATTAAACATCGTCAGGATGGGCCCAATTTTACCTAATAATCTGATTTCTTTTTATATTTTGTGTACCTAAGTATAGAAAAAAAAGATTTCTAACACTACTCTTTAATATAAATATTGATTTTAATACTATAGTCATAGATTGTCATGGTAATTATAATTATTCTACTAAAACCATTTTGAAAAATAGCCTAATTTGGCATCATTTTTAACGCGTTGGGGAGGGTTTTTTTAATTTTGGGGGGCAAAATTTCAATAAAAAATGATGAAATAAAAAACTTTAAGCATAAATCTAGGACTAACTTCAATAAAAAAATAGCTAGGTCCTTGCTTTAAAATGATATTAAATGCAAAATCATTCTTATCTATGACTTTACTTTAAATTTTCTAAATAAACACAATTTTTATTTATTGACAATGTGGTTTCATTCAAAAGCTTAGGAATCCTCCTTTAAGATTACAAGGGTTTTTAAAAAATGAAGCAATTTATGTAAAAACAACAATCAATCAACTAGCACCATGGGTTTGGGAGTCTAGCCATTCTGTTTCAAAACTATATAGCTGCTAGTTAGCAGTTTATAGGTCAGTAGAGAAAGGTTTGTCAAAGTACCTACTTATATATGACACAGCTCATCCATTCTCCTTCTGAGGCTTCTCAAACAAGTCACTTTTTTGTTTATAATTTTGTTTTTATGTTTGGAGGTAAAAACGACGTATCGGGACTGCAAATGTCCAATTTTAGATAAGTTCCTTTATTTTGTTCCACTTTTCCAAAGCAGAGGGCAGTTTTTGAGATTCTCGGAAACCATGTAATCATGTAATGTGTAAAGCTAGCCTATGCTTGTTTGTTTAAAATGTTTTACATGTTTCGGAAATTCCTTCAGAGTTGAAGATAGTTATTTCCTAGTCCAAACCTCCCGCAGGACGACGGGGGATGGGAGCGGGCAGGGTTTGAACCCGGAACCATCGGTAAATCGAAACGACAGTCCAGCGTGCAAACCGCTCGACCAGGCAGCCATCTATATCTATTGTTTTACATCCCCGCCCAGGCAATTCTCCTACCCATAATGCCATTTAAGGGATGAATAAATATTTATTAGCAATTACATAGTGCTGTTTATTGACGGTGTTCATCGTGCGCTAAAGGAGACAGCACAAAAACTGCGTGCAGTATAGGAGCATGAAGTGACCTACTCAGCCTACTGTATTTTAAAAAATAAAATTTTGACTATGAGTGGTAATGGACCTCATTCACCAAATGTAAACAAACAAAATTTTCTCTAGAGGCCTATAGATACAAATTACGCAATACGTAATGAGTAAGGGTGTCACGTGATCCGTATTTTTCACTATTTTATCAATATTGTGATGTGGCTAAATGTGTGTATTTTTACATTTGGTGAATGAGGTCCATTCAAAGAAACCCTGCTATTTTTATAGTCCTTTAGTTGCAGAATAAGAATCTGCTTTCAGTTTTTTTGTAATTTAAACCTTGATGAAATATAACAAAAATAAAATAAAAATTTGACCCAGTTCCCAAAGTCGGTGTGCCTTTTATAAGAATCTACTATACATGTAAGCTATTGTTTTAACCTCCCCGGGCAATTCTCCTACCCATAATCATTCATAAATATAAGGGATGAAGAAATATTTATTAGATATAATTTATTAGCAATTACATCTAATAGTGGTGTTTATTAACAGTGTTCACCGTGCGCTAAAGGAGAAAGCACAAAAACCTTGTTCAGTATAGGAGCATGAAGTGACCTACTGTATTTTAAAATAAAATCTTCAGTGTGAGTGGTAATTCAAAGAAACCCTGCTATTTTTATAGTCCTTTGGTTGCAGAATAAGAATCTGCTTTCAGTTTTTTTTGTAAGTTAAACCTTGATGAAATAAAAAAATAAAATAAAAATTTGACCACTTAGAGTCGGTGTGCCAAATTTAAGAATCTACTATTATACCAATATATACACCATTTTTTTAACTCTCTCGACTCTCTACTACTGACTCTACTGTCTCTACTCTAAGACGTCTAAGTCGAACTTACTCCTAAGTTCTAGATAGATCTAATTCTAAAACTTGTATTTTTATAAGTAAGACGTCTTTAATTTATTACTCTTAGATTAAATCTAGTTAGATTAGTAAAAAAAAATTTAGACTCTTAGACTTAGATCTATAATCTATCTATACTCAAACTCTATAGTCTAGTCTTTGTCTCTAAAACTCTCTAGACTCTTCACTCTCTAGAGTCTAGTCCAGTGATTCTCAAACACAAAGTCAAAGTGGTATACATACCCCAGGCCCAGGGGCTTATGAAGACTTCCAAAGGGTACACTAAGCTACTTTAAGTAATAATATATTTCATTTAAAATTGTAAACAGGTTGTAGATTATAATAATTTGTACAACCCATTAATGTTTACAATTCTTTCATCATATAATAAATTTATTATTTTTGTACCTTTAGAAAGTAAATCTTTTAAATATTTATTTAATCCTGTTATTCAAACGAAAAATTGTTGTTAAAAATTAAAGTTCAATACTTATTTAAAATCTAAAAAGAAGCCTAATTTTGTCTACTAGACATGTAACTAATGTTTAACAAAAAGAAATGTAGACTGTTCAGCAGTGACTTTTTATGATGATATGAATTATGAAACCAATTATTCTGAAGGATCATTTGAGACAATGCCTCCATGACAACATAGATTTATAAAGATTTGAAAAACTTTCCAACACTCAAAGATAAAGTTAGAAATAGACCCACAAAATCTCTCTTCCACATCATATAGAGAGCGCCTAACAATAGCTTTTTTATCATCATCATCTCTTTACTTATTTATAGCAATATACAGTAAAACAATAGATAAAAAATGGATTTTACCAGCCATTGTAGTTAAAAACAGTTTTACACAAACATACGTCTGAATTTAATAAAAGAATTTCTTTAAAAGCAACAATACATTTTAAGGGCACATCAAAGCTTACAGGTTTAGACAACAGTTACTCGCCTTCATCCCTACTGTTAGTGAACACAGCTCCCTGATTTTGTAGACTTCTTAAAAAACACTTATAAACCAATCCCATTAAATTTGGTGTCAAAAGAATCGCTAATTTCCCCTCAACAAAATGATACTCTAACGTAGAAGACTGGTGCAAAAGTAATGATGTTTTACTCACTTTTCCAATTTGACCAAAAACATAATGACCAGCCTTCAGCACACATCTGGGCGCTCATAATGGCAGACACTGAAGTATCTATGTATAGATCTATACTTTAGTCTGTAGAAGACTCTTTATCACTCTGACAATCTGTTGTCTCACATTTGATGTATTCTTCTCAGTCCACATTATTTCAAGCACATCAAGATCTCAGCTTTGGCTCTTTTAAAAATGGTCATGCATGCAAGGTCAGGAGGTAACCTGGAAGTCATGGGACTCCTGCTCGGTAAAGTGGATGGCAATACAATGATTGTGATGGATGGTGTGGCTTTACCAGTGGAAGGTACAGAAACCAGAGTCAATGCCCAAGCACAGGCCTATGAATATATGGCAGCTTACACAGAAGCAGCTAAACAGGTAAAGTCATTCAATTGCTTTTTTTTTCCTCTCCCATTAGTGCTAATTATCTTATTTTATAAAATTCAGACTTTATTTCCTACGCATGTCCCTAGACAAGGCTGGCACTATAACAATAGCGAGGCCTTATGCGTAGGGATAATCATAATGTCAAAATTAAGATTTTTGTATTAGAAAATACATTTATCTTTACAATAAATTTTTGTTAAATTAAAGCTCACAATGATGTTTTTATTTAATGGCAATTTTGTCTATTTTTCAGTAGATTTATATGAGTTTTCAGGAGATTTTAAAAATTTCAGATTTCCAGGAGGCCCTGGAAAATAAGGCGGCTGCAGAACCCCTGCTTTATGTATAGTTATAAAGGTTTTATTTATTAATGTACACCTAGAATTAGCGCAGGGCCAATGTAAGTGTGGGGACCACTACATCAATCTAGTCATGCATTCATGCATGCTTATTAGTTACTTTAATTCTGCCAAGTCATTGGTTTTCCTGGCTGACTCAGGCAACCCATTCCATGCTCTAATAGCAGTAGGGAGGACGGAACATTTGTCAAAATTTATTCTAGCATATGAAACTAGGAATGTGCCTTTATGGAAAAAGGAATGTGCTTGAATATGTTTTTCAATTCCTACTATAATTTTGGAAACTTTTCTGAAGATTTTCCTAGAAATTTCTGAGGCCATGTCCTTTGTCTGGTAGGAGTTGACCTAAAAGGTGAAAATGTCAGGCCTGTGCTCTTTTGTTTTTATGTCAATGGCTTATTATCCAACAGTGGATTGAATTCTTCATATCTTTTACAATAAAATTTCTTTTCTGTTTTTTTTTTTCCAAAATTTGAAATTGATGTGAAATAAAAGCTTTAGTACTCAAATTAACTTCTTTATTCTTTGTTTACAATGTTTGCAACTAAGAAAAAAAAAAAAAGAACTTGTGAATTCCTGTTTATTCTCTAATCTGTTTATTCATTATTGATTTTAATGCATTAAATACACTGTAAACTAGAGTTTCCTTTGCCTCTGTTTTTTTTTATGTATCAACTACATTAACATTGAATACTTTTAATTTTTTGGTTATGTCCAGGTCAAGAGACTAGAAAATGCCATTGGTTGGTATCACAGTCATCCTGGATATGGTTGTTGGCTCTCTGGAATTGATGTTTCAACACAGATGCTCAATCAGCAGTTTCAGGAACCCTTTGTTGCTATAGTGGTAGTTAGAAGTTTCTGTATTGTTGTTGTTGTTGTTGTTTTTCATCTACTACTAATTAATGAAATTTTATTTAAAAATAATTAAATAATGTCAAACTTTATTTGGTGTTTCAAAGTGTAATTAACAATTGAAGTCTTGACTTACGTTGATACAACTCAGAGTAAAATTTTGAATACATTTACATTTAGTGCAGTGTATGTGTTTAGTTTTATCATTATCTATAAGTCAAACTTATTTCTTGATGCTTCAGTTACCTTAAAGTTTTCATTAGCCCAGTTAGAGCTTCATAGTGTGGTGGTATTTTTTTTTTATTAAAAGTTATATTTTGAACTGGTTAGGTAAAACAATTTTAAAAATGATTATTTTTATCAAGAGGATGAAGTATTTTTATCAAGAGGATGAAGGTATTCTTGGCCTTATAAAAACCAACATTCTTTGCATTTTTCTTGGATTTACTTAACACTGATGGCAAAGTGATATATCTTAAACTCTTAGGCTAGACTCATTAGTTCAGTGCTACTGTTTAGTTAAAGAATATACTTGTGTCCTCTTTTTCAATACATGTTTCCAATATCATATTAAGTATTTGAAACCCATTGTCTAATTAACTTGCTCAAATTAAGTCATGAAAAAAAAAAGATTAATCAGTATTCTTAGAAAATTACTTTCCTTTCCTACTGTTATGCTCTTTCCTTCATTTTATTTTGGAGGGTTTGTTATAGATTGTGAAAGATAATTTCTAAAATAGTAAAAATTTTAGAGAATAAACCTTTTTTTTTTTTTTGCCTTGGTAAATAGAAGTATGCAAGATTTATTTCTTCAGCATTTATTATTACTGTCTTAAAAGCTTATCTAAAATGTTTTCTGTTGTTAAATATTTGATTAAAAAATAATGTACAAATTTTCTTTCCCTACAGATTGATCCTGTGCGCACCATCTCTGCTGGGAAAGTCAACATTGGTGCATTTAGAACATATCCCAAGGTTTAACTTTTGAAATAGCATTTAATTCAATTTAAAAATAAAAATTATTATAGAATTTATTTTGAGTCTTCCTTCTCGTCATTGTCAGATTTCATTGATTATACACCTTTGTCAATAGGGTTATAAAGCACCAGATGAACATCCCTCAGAATATCAGTCTATACCACTCAATAAAATAGAGGATTTTGGAGTTCATTGCAAAGCGTATGTGTCTTCAAATTGTATCACACACTTGGCTCTTTAAAGTAGATTTAAAAAATGTGAAGTTTATGTGTGTGTGTTGTTTTTTATTGAATAAATATGTAAATGTTAATTATGTTTATATTAACTTTCTTTGTGCGATTATTGTAGTTACTACCCTCTGGAAATGTCCTACTTCAAATCATCTATGGATAGACGTTTACTGGAGTCTCTGTGGAACAAGTATTGGGTTAACACACTTAGCTCTTCCAGTCTTTTAACAGTAAGTTGCTGGATCATTATTTAATGAAATGCATAAGAGTAAAAATGTGCATAGTGGCTGATGTATGCTTAAAAGTCTAGGGAATTAAAGTGCAGCTCTGTGTTGAAAACTATCTTGGTGAAATAGCTATTATTCCTACCTAATTATAAGATGTTTGACCCAATAGAGATAGATCTTTACATTATTTCTATTTACTGATTCCCTAATGGCAAATAGGCTTTTCAAAAGTTTGTACGGTATACCACTTTTTTTTTGGTGGTTAATTTTGGATGTTAGAAAAGCATTAAATCGCTTGGCTTTCGAACCAAGATCCCGGGCTTAAATCCTGGTGAAGACTGGGATTTTTAATTTTAGGACCTTGGGGCGCCTCTGAGTCCACCTAGCTCTAATGGGTACCTGGGAAAAGTAAAGGCAGTTGGTTGTTGTGCTGTACACTTGACATGCTTGTTAGCTGTGGGCCACAGAAACCTATGACCTTTACATCATCTGCCCTAAAATATTCAATTGTTTTCTGTAATGTAATAATTAAATTAAGTTAATTCAAGTTTTTATTAATGAATATATAAAATTTGAACATATTTAAGTGTAAAAAAATGATTTGTACATGGATTATCCACATTCATTTCAGAATGCAGACTATACTACAGGAATGATTTTCGACTTATCAGACAAGTTGGAACAATCTGAATCTCAATTAGGTCGAGGTGGTCTAATTGGTACAGATGCTCAGGATAAGAAAACAGAAGATAAACTCACCAAAGCTACAAAAGATGGGTAGGTCTTTATAATGAGAATCTTTTTTTTGTTACAAAGCTTATATCAACTCTGGTCAAAAGTCTGTTATTTCACACCCATTCTCTGATCAAACTGCACTAGTATTCATTGGCATCGAAAAGATTTAAATCAATAAAATAAGTAATAAGTAGTCAATTAATTATTGGTAATTCATTATTTTGTTTGATGCCAACAAGGGAAATCAATCCTAAGTATTTTATATTTTGCTTGTTGTTTATTTCATTAATTTCTATTTCCATTTCAGGATGATCAAGCTACAATATTTTTACTGATTAATTTATCTTAGCTACCTTTAGCCTGAGCCTGATTTTTTCTGATTCTTTATACATTTAGGCTTCCCATTTTGTGGTGTGTTTTGTCCACCACACAATCTCAACTACTGTAGGCTAATAAAGCTTATTCTACAATCCTTGTGTTTAATTCTCCACTCCACTTTTGCATTTATTAATTTTATTTCCTGTTACCTATCCCTTAGTCTGGTGGACCGTTGGGGCGCCAGGCAAGACTTGTGGACCATCTTTCTCCATTCCTCTCTATCCTTTGCCCTGTTTAAAACCTCTTTCAATGGTAGGCCTGTCCATTCTTTGATGTTGTCTTCCCACCGCTTTTTCTGTCTGCCTCTTCTTCTCTTTCCTGGTACTGTTCCCTGGAGGATGGTCTTTGCGAGTCCCGAAGATCTTGTTACATGGCCATACATTTTGAGCTTTCGTTTCTTCACAGTATTTAGCAGGTCATCATGGGGTCCGATCGCTGCAGTAACCCTGTCTCTAATCTCTTGATTTGTGATGCGGTCTTTAAATGTGATGCCTAGGATCCTTCTGTAGCATCTCATTTCCATTGCTAGGATCCTCCTCTCTAGTTAATTTTATTGGTGTGTGAAATTTGGCTTCTAGGCAGGTGGGCTAGTAACTATTTTAAACTGTTAGGTATTGGAATTTTTTTTTTTATCAGACTCTAGGGTAAGGCCTGGAATAAAGGCCTAGATATTTCCAGTATGAAATGAACCATATAAGACTGTGGTTGTAAATATTCCTAAATTATGTAAAAGTAGGTTATAATGATAATAAGGTTTGTCTTCAAGTCCAAATATTAGAGAGTAATGCAGTCTTTCCTGTGGCTGCGCAGTTGCTAATCCACAACGTATTTTTTTAAATTCACTAGTTCTATATTCAAATACTCTCGCATTCATTTTTTTTGCTTTTCAAAATTTTCAGCAGATTTGTTTTTTTGTAAAGAAACAATGCTACATCCTTTGAACTCTATTTTAAATCAAATGTAATTTTGTATTGCATAGTTGAACTTGATTGATGATCTCTGATCTTTCTAAATGTTTCAGTTGCAAGACTACAATGGAAGTTCTTCATGGGTTAATGTCACAAGTCATCAAAGATCGTTTATTCAACAAAGTTCATTGCAAATCCTTAGAAGAAAACCATCAGGCTGCTCCAGTTCCTCAATAGCTGCCTCCTGGCAATCAGAATAAGCATGTTTGATATGGTCTTATTTATGTTTCAATAAAGTTAAGAATATTTGGCCAAAACTAGTTCATACTTTTTTGTTTGAAGTATGTATTAATTGATTGGGCTTTTTTAAAATTATTATTTTATATAAGACCACAATTTTGGAATGTTCATTTCCATGCATCAAATCACATAATTAATTTTTCAAATCTCATTTTTTTAATTTTAAGTCTCCAAGGTTTTGTCTTTCCTTTAGAAGCGACCTGTTTTAGCACATGACTAGATAAAACTAAACAATTTCCATGGACTCCGTGCTACATGGTAGCACAATCGTGAAGTAATTGCTGTAAGTTGTAATAAGTTGTCACTTGTTAGTATGCCCACACTTGAGAAACCTTCATAATATGCCTAATTCTGGAACCTCTACAAACATGTTTGTTTAGACATGGTAATAAACATTTAAAGGCTTCACATTTCTTCTGTTTGAAGTGCATTAATGTTAGGGATTAATAATAAGCCATAAATGTGTTCCAGTTTTGTTTTTTTTATTCTTAATAAAATTAAGTTCTTTTTGTATTTATTTTTTTCCTTTCATTTGTACTTTCAACTTGTACATTTGTCTTGTCAATTGTTTTCTTTATAATAGCAATTTGCAGTGAGTGATGGATAAAACATTTTAGTGTCATTGTGCTGGATGTTAGTGTCTAAACTTCTAATTAATATCTAAGCTGGTAAGACTAATGAAGTTGTTATGAAGTGCTTTTTTTTGGTAAGGCTCAAGAATATAGATGTGTCCTTACAGCCAGAATTCTAATGACAGTTTAGGTAGCCAACTGCTCATACACATATTTCAAATATTAGTAACCAGCTGTACGCACTGGCTATGCCTGTTGATGTTGATTTGTTCCCAGGATTTTTATTGTTCATTATGGTTGGAACACCCTTTCTTTCCTTTTTTTTTTTTTGAATTTTGATAGAGACCTCATTTTAACAATCAACCATGCTTTTTTAGCCCATGAATTAGTGTAGGTCTTACAATAAAATTTCACGTTCTGCTCTCTCTTTCTTGAACACCCTTTTTTTAAAATTAAATGGGCCATATTGTAATCATCAACCCAACATAGCCTTTTTTAGCCCGTGAATTAGTGTAACAGTTCATGCCCCGCTCTTTCTCTCACTCTTTTGCTCTCTGGAACCCCCATGTTTTTTTTGTTTTCTTACCTGTGTATCATAAGTACTCTCACATAAACTTTTGACTTATTTGAAAAGAGTCGCTGAAGCATCTCCCGACACATACACGTTCATATTTTTGGGCCCATTAATTTTGCTAGCTCTGCTCCCCTCCCTCCCATGTTGTTAGTGAGCGTCTAGGTGTAAATTTCATGCATGGATATGCACGACAGTTTTAAGAGATTTCGTGATCAATCAGTCAGTGGTATTTTATATTTTATGCAATCGTTTTTGATGATCTGAAATGAGGAAGGCATTAATAATAATAATAATTTTATTTATAAAGCGCTGTTAACAAACAAAATGTAGGCTCAAGGCTGCTGTTAACAAACAA
>JADKLZ010000130.1:26310043-26320100 GCA_021533235.1 Biomphalaria straminea | reverse complement strand
TATGGACTCATACCTCATCAGATTTGAAGAGATAGCAACCACATCCGGTATACCTGAAACACTTTGGTCAAGCTCGCTCCTCACTCTCTTGACTGGCAAAGCTCTCAACATTTGCTCCCAACTGTCCACCAATGAACGCAGCACTTACCATGATATCAAGGAAGCTCTACTGCGCCAATACGGAGCAACTTCAGCCAACTATAGAAAGAAATTCTATAATGAAAGGCCACAGCAAAATGATGATCCTCAAATTTTTGTAGCCAATATGTCAATGTGGTTTGATAGATGGGTATCCATGGCCAAAGTAGAAGAAAGTTACCAAGCTCTTCGCCAACATATTATTATTGACAACATCACCCATGCTCACTCAGATGATATTCAATCCTACATCATAGAAAGAAATCCCACTGACATCCAGACATTAACCAAGATCATCAGACAATATAAAGCAGCCTATCCAAACAAGTCAGTCAAACCATCTAATGAAGAAAACTTTGTCTGCTTCGCTCAAGACAAAAATGCTAGATATAAGCCAGATGACAAAATCAAATGTAACAAATGTCACAAACCAGGACATTTCACTTCTCAATGCCGCAGCAAGACCACAGAATGTTCCTACTGTCATAAAAAAGGCCATCAAATTCATGAATGTTGGAAAAAACAGTCAAGTTCAAAAAATCAAAATTATGATAGACCCACATCGCCAACTCAAAGAGAGCAATACAATTTCAACAAGGCACCTGGAAATAATAAACCAAATAACAATCCTCGCTACAGAAGTCATTCACAAGACTCCAGACCACAATATGTGCCAAACAGAAGCTCATATAACAGAAGCTACTACAATGAACATTCAACAATGACAGTCATTGCTAAATCCAATGGTCTCAAATTTTATCCAGGCTTCGTAGGAGACATGAAGGTGGAAGTTCTTCGCGACACCGGAAGCACGTCCACATTAGTACATGAACGCTTTGTACACGCAAACCGCTTCACAGGCAACCATGTCCAAGCCACTGCCTTCAACGGAACTGTCAGCAAGTTACCTGAAGCCATCATTTATGTTACTACACCATTCTTCAGTGGTCAAACAAAAGCATTAGTAACACCCAATCTACCAGTAGACCTAATCATTGGAAACATAGAGGGAGTCAAAGAATGCACTTCTCAAGAACTTAATGAATGGACAAATGCCATAGAGCAAGGTCAAAAATGTCTTGCGGTAATGACAAGATCGATGGCCAAACAACAAGAACAGTTGGCACCTGAAGAAGTTAGCCAAAATCACCACATGGCTACCATAGTTACCCAAGCTATGCAGAATGCAACAGAACCAGTTACTAGTCCAGTAGCCAGCAACAATCAAGAACATTCAACATGGACACCCCCAGTTACATCAAGCCCATCCCCACCGGTCGTACGTCCACCTCCAATTCCCGAATGTCCATTGTTGAATTTCGATGAACAAGACGACATGCCCAGAGTCTCTAACAATGATACAAGAACTCTAACTGATCAAACTGAAGTACATCAAGACAAGTCATATCTCCTACATGATGACTTCAAAGAAGAACAGAAACGAGATCCAACATTACAAATACTTTATCAGAAGGCTCAAGCAAACAGTCAGCTAAATTCAGCAAATACACCATATTTTCAAGATGGTCTCTTGATGAAGAATGCCATACACAAAGGCAATACCATTCAGCAAATAATAGTGCCACAGAAATACAGAAAACAAATAATGGCCACAGGACATAACATTCCACACGCCAGCCATATGGGTGTAGTCAAAACTAAAGCCAGAATCCTCAAAGAATTTTATTGGCCAAGTATCATAAAAGACGTCAAGAAGTATGTGAAGTCATGTCATATCTGCCAAGTCAAAGGACCCAAGAACAACAAGTCACAGGCACCAATTCAAGACATGGAATTGACAGACAAGCCATTCCAAAAAGTCTCAGTTGATTTGATTGGTCCTATGCCAGTAGCTTCAGCACGAAACCATCGCTATGTCCTGACATTGATTGACGCATGTACAAGATGGACAGAGGCAGTACCTCTAGTCAACATTACAGCACTTGACATCACCAGAGCTTTGTCAGAGATATTTTCCAGAATTGGTTTCCCAGAAGTTATTCTCTCCGACAGA
This sequence comes from Biomphalaria straminea, assembly GCA_021533235.1. Taxonomy (NCBI): domain Eukaryota; kingdom Metazoa; phylum Mollusca; class Gastropoda; family Planorbidae; genus Biomphalaria; species Biomphalaria straminea. The sequence continues at coordinate 26,317,948 of JADKLZ010000130.1, read as the reverse complement.
GGCACACAGTTCACAGCCAACATTACCAAAGACTTCATGAACATGTACCACATCAAGATGAAGTTCACAACACCCTTCCACCCACAAAGCAACGGGCTTTGCGAAAGATTTAACGGTACTTTGAAGAGGTGCATCTCAAAAATAGCACACGACAATCCGCAGAATTGGGACTTATTGCTACCAGCAGCTCTGTTTGCATACAGAGAAAGTCCTCAAGAAACCACAGGATTTTCTCCTTTCGAGATGATTTATGGCGCCAACCCACGAGGACCTATGGCAATCCTCAAAGAATCAATCATCCGCCAAAACTCAACTTCATCAGAAACCAAAACAGCATTTCAACACGTGCAAGATACCAGAAACGTAATCATATCTGCATGTGAGAAAGCAAATGAAGCCACAGCCATAGCAAACTCCAATACCAGAATGAGAGTCAATAGAAACAGAACACTTAAACAATTTGAACCAGGAGATCAAGTATGTCTGTTACTACCAGACAAAAGCAACAGACTATTTATAAAATGGCAAGGTCCATTTTCTATACTCAGAAAAATAACAGATGTTGACTATGAGATAGACATCCACAACAAAAAGAAAATCTATCATGTCAATATGCTACAGAAGTATAATACAACAGAAGATATCACTAATCCAGAACACAATGAAAGAGCCATATCATGCCTTGCAGTCATACCAGAAGAAGATGAAAATGACACGTCTGAATTTGACGACATCAATATGCCACAAACAAGTAACAAACAAACTGAATTTTGGCAAGACATAAAACTCAATTCAATGCCACCGCAAAAACAAAAAGAACTGACTAACATTCTCAAAGAACATTCAGAAATATTTACAGATGTTCCAGGCAAAACTTCAATTGCTGAACACAATATAATACTTACTGATTCCAAGCCTACAAAAGCAAGACCTTATCCATTACCAGTACACTACAGAGACTTTCTTAAACAAGAAATTGACTTACTATTAGAGCAAGGAATAATTGAAAATTCCGACTCTCCCTATGCTGCACCAATAGTTCTTGTCAAACGGAACCAAACGACAAATCCAAGAATGTGTGTCGACTTCAGACAATTGAACAAAATAACCCAACTCGACTCATATCCTATGCCAAATCCTGAAGATCTCATGACCAAATTTTCAGAGGCAAAGTTCTTCACCAAAATAGACCTGTCCAGAGGTTATTATCAAATACCAGTCAAACAAGAATGCAAACAATTTACGGCATTCACCACAGCTTATGGACTATTCCATTTTAACTTCATGCCATTTGGTCTAGTCAACGCCAGCAGCACCTTTAATAGAGCTATCCACAGCATACTAGGAAATCGCTCTGACACAGTGTCATATATAGATGACATTTGCATATTCCATAAGACATGGAATGAACACATCAAAGGTTTACAAGAAGTTTTCAGCATACTGAAACAACATGGTTTTACCATAAAGCCTAGTAAGGTAGAACTAGCCATGCCAGAAATATCCTTCCTGGGTTATAGAGTCAGCTACAATTCGCTCAGACCACAAGAGAACATTATTCAACGCATATTAGACATCAAAGTCCCCACCAGTAAAAAGCAAGTGAGAAGCATTTTGGGTCTGTGTAACTTCTACAGACATTTTATACCAGGTTATACAGCACTCATAGCTCCTCTGATTGAACTCACGAAGAAAGGACAACCAACGAAGATCCCATGGTCTACAAAGCTACATGAGACAATTGAGAACATTAAAGCTGAATTTTCAAGAGACACTATTCTCAAACTTCCGAATCCAAAGAAGCAATTTTACCTCGCCACAGATGCTTCTTCTTCAGCTATAGGTGCATGTCTAATGCAGAAATACCAAGACACTTCACAGAAATGTCAAGAGACTTTACACCCAGTATTTTTCATCAGCAGGAAGTTATCATCAGCTGAAACCAGATATTCAACCATCGAACGTGAATGTCTAGCCATTGTATGGGCCATAGCCAAGTTTTCCAGATATCTACTAGGTGCTCATTTCACACTACTAACTGATCACGCACCACTAGCATTTCTGAACTCAAAGAAGTTAGCGAACAGTCGTTTAACTCGTTGGAGTCTACAACTCACTGACTACCAATTCGAGGTCAAGACAATTCCTGGACGTGAGAATGTCTTCGCTGACACACTTTCCAGATGTATTTAATTATTTTCATAATTATGTATTTTTCTTTTCCTCAGGTGTAATATATCAGTTTTGTATTGTCATATTTTATTATCAAGTACCATAAAGAGAAGTAACTCATTCAAAATTTAATTCATATTTCAATGCATGTTATGCCTTGTAAATTTTTCAGGTTGTTCATGAAAACCACTGTCTCATATTATAATATTTTTCTATTTATACATTCAACTTTAAGTTTCATATGCATCTACTTTGTTAGAAATTTTTTTAACAAGTTTTCAATAATTTTGTTCACATGTTTATGGCACTATATTTGAATTTTATTGTCAACAAGTGTCACATTTTCATATCAAGTTTTCCAAAGCATTGTAATGTATTGCCTTTACCATCCTCTAAGTTTTTTATGTATGGTATTTTCTATGTACAATTTTATATTAATTCTAAACATTTTTTTTCACTACTATGTAAGCATTTATATTACCATACAAATGCTTAAAATGGAGGAGGGGGTAATATGTCACAGATGCTATTATAGATTTATTTATATTTATAAGCTTGTGTGTAAATTAGTATTAGAAAACCCTAACTGAGCCTCAAGAATTACACAAAAGGTCTAGCCCCTTAACAGAGCCGCAAGTTTAACTCAATGACGTCACAATGATTGTCGCAAGTCTATTGGTTGATTTGAAAATAAATATTCTTTTTAAAAGAGTTAAGTCAGCTGACATAGTACGCGCAAAAAGACGAGTCTGAGTTTTGCTTTGGAAGCGAGAGGTTCATGTCTCTAGTGTGTTCTATAATAGTATTGAAGAAAGAGCCTTAATATTATATTTTCATTTTTTATATGCATCTTGTACATAAGCTGTACTTAAGTTGTATTTGAATAAAAGTTTCTAGTGTTTTTATTTCATTGAGGAAGTTATTCAATTTGATTCCTAGATCGTCTATGTTAATAATTATATTTAATTCAAGAAAATCCCCGGCACCACACTCATCATTCAACATAGAAGAATACAAGTTGTGACATCTAGAACTAATGAGTGTGACATAATACAAAATAAATTAATTAGTACTAAATGATTAACTAATTGGTTAATTTTTGGATTGATTCTTGTATTTTTATTGACTATGAATAATTATGCAAATTTCAACTTGACCCGACAATGGGAAGTGGCAGAAAAAAATGTCTGAATGAAATAAGGTGAATAAATCCATATATTTATCCAGAACTCTCATTATGTAGTATTTATTCCCCCTTTTTGAAATCAAAATAATTAATCAACAACAATTAATTCACTAATTATTTAATTTTTATGATTGATTGTCAGCTTTAATGAATAATTGTGCAAAGTTATAACTTGATCCGAGAATGGAAAATGGGAGAAAAAACATGTTCCAACTTTGTACCAGACAGCCTGAGTTGATTGATATAAGCTTTGTAAATAAACTTGAAGCTAACAAGAACATTTAGAAATGTTTGGATCAAATAACAAAAAAATCTTCTTTTCAGGTTGTGGATGCAGTAAAAAGTGATGCAGTTTTTACATTTGACTTTCTCATGCTTGTAATGCTTGCAAGGTATAGTGACTTCTAGAGTATTAGCTACCAGCATTCGCTGACATTTACTATCGTACTTATTATTATTTTATTGTTAAACTGTTTATTGAGAGATACATTTTTTATGTTTCAATAAATTAAGATGATTTAAAACACTTTGGAGCTGCGGTGGCTGAGCGGTAAAGCATTTGACTTCCGAACCGGGGTTCGGGCTCAAAACTTGGTGATATCTATGATACTATTAATTAAAAAACATCATATCTAAGTTGCAGTGTTCTATAAAATTATGTAATTTAATTATTTAAAAATCCTTTCAAATGGTCATTATTTTCTTATGCACTTTCTCCCAGTTGAAGGGAAATTATTAATTGATCAGATATACAATTATAACATTAAGTTTTTAAATGATATTATCTTCTAATCTCTTAATCATTTATTTTTACCACTTTTTGTTGAACATAATTAATATAATCTTATGCTTAAAGTGATGTGATTTGATAATTATAACACATGATTCTATCATTTAATTCTTAATGTCAAGATATAAATCTCTTAATCATTGACATGATGGAATGCCATAAAGTATTCTTATTATCACATAATCTTAAGATGATGTATCTATATCTACAGGGTAGCTCCTTTAATCTTCTAAAAAGTAATTCAATGGAACTCATTGCATAAATTTTCTAGGCAGCAGGGACTTGCTGCCAATATTGAGCTTAGGATATATAAAATGGATTTAGGGCTAGCCTTATGACCAATCTGTTGTATGCTACAGTGACCTAACACTAATCATTTAAACTGTCTACATCTTGATAGATTTTTAAATCCAGCTTGCTTGATCAGATCACAATATATTTTTTTCTTCTAAATACTTTTTGTGTGGCTTTTTATTTTTAGGTTTATTTTTTATTTTTTTTACTAATTCTTTATTTTTGTGCATGCATTTGTTTATAGCATGGTAGCTGTTATGGGTCTTCTAGAAGCTAGCTCAGTGGCACTTGTTGCAAGCATGCTAATATCACCTTTGATGGTAAGACATGAATACAATTAGAAATATGGCAACTTTATTAGAAAAAATATGTTTGAAAATAGATATTTAAACACTTATAATTTGAAATGAAAAAAAACAAAAAAAAAACATGCTATACTCCTGAGAAAAAGTCTTGCTTTCAAAGTCTTAGAGATTGTTAGTTATGTGTAACCTTAACACTTAAGGTGTGTCATCATCTCAACATTTGAATAATGAGCGACTACTAAACCAGATAAAAACACTAACAGACACAAGAAAACATTAAGATAAAAGCTAACCAATAAATAAAAGATCTTTTGTATTTTCTTAGTGATTAAAAATATTTTCACTTGTTATATTGGACTTTTGTCACATGGTAGGAAATGTTTTCCTTAGTCATGCCTCTTAATGATATTCTCTTCTGCAATTTTGTCTTTTGGAAACAAAAAAAAGAATTGTAGAACTGACCTGGACAGCTTTGGATTCTATCCCTTGATGGTGAATAAGAGTGTCATCCCCCTGACCAGTGTTCTGTACTCTTACTATGTTAATGTAGTTTTACACTCCTGTTTGTTAAAAGAACAACCTAATAGCCATCCCTTTTTTAAGCTTCGACTAAAATGCTTGAACAATTTTTTAATATATTGTGGTTCATCTTAAATATGAAAACTGATGTTTCAGTAATAGATCATGTTTTTTTGTCAACAAAATAGTAATCATTTTAACTTACATGTGAAGTTTCTTTATTTCAATCTTTCTGGGTTTATATCTACAAAATAAAAAGTTGCTTATATCATCTAACAATAATGTCATTTTGTTTTCATCAGGGACCAATTATAGCTGGAGTATTTGGTACAGTTATTCGCAACAGAGATCTGTTGATGGTAGGGTTTACATCAGAAATGAAAGGCCTTTGTCTGTGTATTTTAATAGGTAAGTTAAATTGTAACATTCAGCAACATGAAATGCCACATTGAGCAGATTGTTTTAAGTTGAATGTGAACAGGTTTTAACACTGGAACTCGAAACAGTATTATTGTATCTCAAACATTAGTTAGTTTTAGGAGGGTTTAGCACATTGGATCCTACTAATTAATAATTAGTTTAAGCAAAATCTTTACCTAAAAACTAATGGTTTGAGAGCCTAATTAATACATGGACCAAAAGTTTAAAAGTCTCTCTCCCCATTGAGCTCATACTTACAACATGCATAACTCCATTTAGAAAAAAACATTAAGACCTACTTGTTCATAATGTTTTTGTTTAACCTGAATATTTATTTTATGTCTGTTTGGTTTTCAAAGCATCTTAAGCCTGCTATAAAAAGGGAATTATCATTATTATTGAAAAAATGTTTCTATTTAGAGTAATTTAGACTATAAGTGCAATTCAATTCTTAAGACCATGCCTTTTGTTTGTAAATACCTGACTAGCCAATGCTTCCAAAAGCTACAAGAATACTTTGGCATTTTCTAGACTGATCATCTAGTTTTTAGAAGTTCCAGTCATCTTGCTTGCTGTTGTGACTGTGTGATGGGACATTACATTGGCTTTATATGTTTGCTTTGTATGTACACATTTGTTGTACTACCTACATTTTTGTCAACTTTATATTTTGATTTATTCTTAGGCTTTGCAACTGGATTCATACCAGCAATATTAGAGAGTGCAGGGCTTCAGTGGAGAGCTACAGATAATTGGCCAACTATAGAAATGTCTTCAAGGTAAATACCAGCTGCCTTTTTTTGTGTGTCATTAATCACTACATCATTATTTTATTTTTTATTGCACTTTCCCCTCAACCTCTAATCATTTTCACAAAGTTCAATCCTTTCCTTCCATACATGAATATCCTAATTTGAACAATGTTGACTTTTCTTGTTTCAGATAATCTTTTTTTTTATTAGATCAACTCATCACTAATAAAAGCTACAATATTATTTGTTTAATGATTAAACAAAAAAAAATTGTTGGCTTGTTCTTGAGAGCTATTTCCTTTTTATCTTCAGGGGATCACTAAGATCACTTTTGGTGGGTGTCTTGATTGCCATACCATCAGGTGCTGGAGTTGCCCTTTCTATTCTTGGAGGGAAAGTTGGATCCCTTGTGGGTGTTGCCATATCTGCTTCACTGCTCCCACCTGCTGTCAATGCTGTAAGTTTGTTTTTTTTTTATTTGTAATTAGTTCTTTCATTTTTTATTGATTTTTTTTTTCATTAGTCTTTATATCTTTGATTTTAAATTTACTACCAGAAGGGGTGGAAGTCATATTCATTTATTGTCTCAAGACACTACTGTTTCATGATAGAATGTTGATTGAAATCACTTGTTAAAAGAAAGTTGAAGCTGCACATATATATGTATATAAAGTCTGTAAAGTTCTTTAATGAAAGATAAAAGAATTGACTATCACATTTATTATGGTAGTTATTGTGATTCAAAGTGGCTTATTAGGTGACCCCACTGGCCTATTCTGTGGCCCACCGGGTATTACCCTGGATGGTTATATAACCAGTCTGCCCCTAATTACTGTAATATGTTTTAGTATTTGTGGACTTAAGTTTTAATCTTTGATTTTTTTTAAAAAATATTATTCAATACCTTTAAGCTTCTGGTGTAATCACATTGTACCATGGACGTCTTTTTTTTTTTTTTACTACATATTTGTTTCATTATCAGTACTTTTGTTTTACTAACAGTAATGCTTTCTTTTTTAAGCATTTCATTATTTACTTCTTGAGTTTGAATGCAATTTCTTTCTATTAATTCAGGGACTACTCTGGGCCAATGCTATTGTTGTAGCCATTAGACCACTTCCTACTACACAAGTAAGATTGTATAAACATTTCAAATACTAGTTATAGTAGCTTACTAGTTCAGTAGTAGTTCCTAAATGCTGAATTATTTTCCTCATCAATTTCCTGAACAAATTATTTTTGATTATAAGATTTCAAGAAGTTGAAATGTTTTTTGACTTTATAACAGCCACTCAGTACTACTGGTGGAGATGGTATGAATCAGTCATCACAAGTACATGGCAATGGTCATTTGCAGTGTCCATTTTATGTGAATAATGACTTCATCCCAGAGTACTCCTGTGATATGTCCAAAGAAAGTGCTGTTCTTGGTGTTGTCAGTCTTCTGCTTACAATCCTCAATATCAT
>JADKLZ010000130.1:26292284-26306854 GCA_021533235.1 Biomphalaria straminea | reverse complement strand
TATTCATAGTCAATAAAAATACAAGAATCAATCCAAAAATTAACCAAATCGTTCATCATTTAGTTCTAATAAATTTATTTTGTATTATGTAGCAGAAAGGGAGCTAATCCCCATAATTTTCCGATAAATGGCAGTACTTAGTGGTTCCTTCCCTAAGATAAGCTTTGTTTTAAAATAGTATTCTTTCTTCTATTACTTGGTTTACTGCCAATCTGGTAAGGCCAACCATTCTTCTTCAGCCAAAGAAAAAGAAGGCCTCATTTACTAGATGAAGTATAGGGAAGAGCTAAGAGCTGGGAAGCCATTAGAAAATAGCAAGAGACCAAGGAGACTGGAATGTTTTTACTTAGGCTCTATGTTACATGTTCAAATGAAAGATGATGATGATGTACATGGACTCATAAAACTTCAAAAAATATATTTTGACAAAATAAAAATCATTTGTAAGGTCATAAATCTAGTAAAATAAGAAACAGTTATCAGTGTAACAAAAAATAAATAAAAAAGATTAATTTTCATTGCATAGGAAATATATAAGTTTTTGTAAATGGAGAAATGTCAAATCTTTGAGAACCAATATAAAAGTTAAAAGAAGTAATTTAGGAGCTTATGATTCAATACATGTAGCTGTCATTCCTAATTACTACACACCTGAGCCACGACAAGTCTTGATTTAATAGATTTCTTGAACTCACTAACTTTCTCTGCAAGTTTATTTTCCCTTTAAAAGAAACATTATTATTGTGTATTTAGTAACATAGATGGTAAAATAAGTTATGTGTTATTTGTTTAATTAAATGACTAAATTATTAAACTGTTGCAGATAGTTGTCAAATTCAAATTCTATTTATTGAACTGTTTTGTAATCGTATAGTAACTCAAAAGTTTTACTTACTGATCAAGAATCTGTTTCAGATGCTCAGCTTCTTCTTTTTGTTTTAGGCTTGCAATACTAATGGAAGCTGGAAAGACACTGTGAGCAAAAAAAAAAACACAGTTCAATAAAAACAAAAAAGCATATAGTCAATACATCAAACATATACTACAACCTGCAACTAATTCACTAATCTGATCATCCATGCTACTTACTTGATAGAGATTTTTAATGCTGACAACTTCTTTAATAGAATTTCACAGGTCTCCCCATCATCTGTGACAAACATTCCCTGTCAAGACAAATTTAGTAGTGTCTATACTCTCATATGCTCTTTGGTTTACAAAAATCTATCATTTAGGCTTTATCATATCAATACTATCAGCTCTTACTAATTCCAAAGCATCTTCTGTCGTGCTCCATTGAACTCCAGTTATGTTCATTTCAATCAACACATTCTTCACTTTCTAAAATTAGAAATTGTAAAACTTTTGATATAAGTAATAGCATTTGTATTGTGTCATATTTCCAATATAAATGTACTCGTCTATTATTGTCAAATTACTTTGTAATAATTTTTTACACCTTAAAAGATTTCCACCTCAATAAAAAGTAGGATTGAAAGAGTATAGCTACCTCAAGGACATTTTCGTTGTCATTAAAAAGACTGACCAACTTTTTTTTCTCCTCTTCTGTCAGTTCAGCCGCAACTAAAGACTTCTTCCTATTTTTCAGATTTTCCCCTTGTGCTAATTTGTCACTCATGCTACTGCAAGAATCTGAGGGGTGGAAGAGCGCAGCAATCAAACTATTCTTCCGTTTTCTTTCACCTCCATCTGGTGCATCAGTTTCCATCAAGCATTCTTTTGATTTTTTTCTTTGCTGCCCTTTTGGCTCTGCTGGCTTTATTCCATTCTCTTCCTTCGTTTTGCTCAGTTCATGAACATTGTCTTCCTTCTTGTCCGTTCTTTGTAATAATTCTGAATTTTTAAGTGTATTTACAGACTGATCAGATGATTTATCAGCCGTTGTAATTTCAGAAATGTTTATTTCTGCTTTTTTATTAGCATCCTCAAAGTTCCATCCACTAACAGCTTTCTTATCTCTTTCTGTTGATTCTGTTGTTTCTAGAAAGAATATAAAAAAATGAAAAAAAAAAACATAATTAACATTTCATTATATTATAGTAAGCAAATCAATTTATACCTTTTTGGTTAGCCACTAACTAACTAAATTTAAGAAATAGAGACTAATTTCAAAAGCTTAATAAAAAATTGTTGGTGCTATGTTATGGTTAATTAAAGTAAACAAGTGCTGGTTATCATTTTTTTCTATTTACCTTTATTAACAGGATTAGTAGTGTAAATTTAATTTGTCTTTATTGTTGACATTTAGCTTCATTTTTAGAATATCTTTTCCAGTCATATCAATTTACTTTTTAGTACAACTGAAGTGAATATTTCAGGTGCCTTGATAGTTCATAATCATAAATAATGTCCAATATATTTAGATCTACATAAATATCTCAAAATTATTCTTTCACTATAACTAGTTTCAGTATTTTAATGTTAACTTACCTTCTGAATTGACAGTGAAAATAGGTTTGGACTTTTCAGTTGCCAAATTTTTGTTGTCATCTTCAAGTTTAATTTTCTCATTTTCTTCTGGGTCTTTTAACTTTTTTTCAGCAACCTCATTAGGCACAAGTAGGACAAATAGAACTTTAGCCATTGTTCTGAAAAAAAACATGTTTATCATTCATAATTCAATGTCTTTTGTAAAGAAAGTGACAATCAATAGAGGGTTTAAGTTGAAATCCCCCACACCTTTTTTATAACCTTATTATTTAGTTTTTCAGAACTTTCTAAGACAAATTACAGTTCTGTTAAAAATCAAATGTATTGAATGAAATTAATGATATTAGATTTTCATTTTTTTTTTGTCATGAAGCATTTAATTTTTATTTTGAGGGCAACCACAACCCAACCCCACATTTATCAAAAGAGTTTGTCTCAGCCTGTAGGGCATGATTAGCTAAGTTGAAGGTCGTGTTCAAAGGTATCTTTTTTTTTAGTCATATTTGCATCAATTTGTAGTTAGAAAATATGAGAATATTGATGAAGTACTGGTTTAGCACACATTAAAATGGTTTGAACATCATTCTGTTAACCTCTTCTCCTTAATATGACAATAATGTTATGATATTGATTATCAAGACAAACTTAAATGATCTTTGACTATCACTTGCACTTCAGTATCAGCTCATGACTCCTACTCTAATCTAATTTATTTTGACCTGACTTTCTTATAAGAATGAATAATGCACAGTAGACATCAGAATATGATTAAGAATGCAAGAAAACACTTGGCGTCAGGGCTCAGTTTTCAGTGTTCTCCTAGCTGACTAGGGCAGACAAACACTTGGCGTCAGGGCTCAGTTTTCAGTGTTCTCCCAGCTGACTAGGGCAGACAACAAGACAACGGGCAAGGTTTGAATCCAGGACCATTGAGACAACAGTCCAGAGTGCATACACGATACATTGACACAAGATTTAATTAGGCGGCCAGTTCAATATTTTTAGATCTAGTCAGGAGTCTAGACTGTAGATTTAGTTACTGTTTAGTAGTTAAAGAAGAGATGGAGACATTAGAGTATGAGTTGATTAGAGTGTAGATAAAAATCTATATTCAATATATACATGATCTAGAAGAGTTTTGATTACAGTTGACTGAGTAGTACCAATAACTAACTGTATCCTCCTTCGTAATCGAAGATGAGCACATTTCTCATATCCTATGGACTCAAAGAAGACAGGTAAAGTCCCATCCTCGCTTTAAAAAGCCAGCCATATAAGATGCACGGGTAGGTTTGGTCAGCTGCAGATAGGCCTGCTTCTTCTCTCAGCTATTTGTTGGTTTGGCGCTCTTTCACCCTGGCCACTCTTCTTGCTTCAAATCTCCGAGACTCACAGCATCATACCATGAGGAGCAATCAAGAGCTAGTGCTTCCCAGCCGTGAATGTCTATATCGGACTCCTCGAAGGAGCTCTTGAGAGTGTCTATATTGCACTTGTATTGACCTCCCTGGGAGCCCTTTCATGCACACAAATTCCTGTGTAGAAGTCATTTGGAAAGGTGACTGGCATTGTGGACTTAATGTCCCGGCCATCAAAGTTAGGAGAAATCTTACTAACTAGATTTTACTAGATCTAGCTTGCTCATTGAGTCATTGCTGCAGCTAGATCCTAATTTAAGATTACATTATTATAATTATACTTATAGATCTAGAATGGATGGGACAGGTAGTCCGAATGACAGACAGATTGATTAGTCTTAGTCTTTAGTTTAGTCATCTTAAATTACGGAGCTTTATAAATTCAAAGTTGAAAATGGCTGTGAGTTGGCTTGGTTTGTGTGTTTGGATAGCCTTAGCCGGCTTAGCATTACAAAATGTCGCTTTTTGTTAACCCTAAAACTTAAAATCCATTTTCTAGACTCATTCTACTCTACTCTCTATATCTAGATCTATATATAGAGTAGCCTCTAAGTAAGGGCACTCTACTAAATTCTACTCAAATTTTAGATCTTTCTCTAGCAGCAGACTGTCTATTGTGTAATAATATAGTGACAGTATACTACTATATATATGAGTATAGTTATAGATTATACAGTGAGTGACAACACTAACAGACAGTCAGAGTCAGAAGGAGTGACACTTACACAGACAAACTACTAGTAAGTACTACTACTAATTATTATTTATATAATATATATATATATTATATAGATCTATAATAATAATAATAATAGGCTTGTCTTCGAGTCCGAAGATTAGTGAGGAATACAGTGTTTCCCGTGGCTGTGCAGACCCAGCGGTGATCTACATATTTTGCCACATCCAGGGCAAGCAAAACCATTGTCTGCAGGTGGTCGGTTTAGATTTTCTTTTCGTCGTCTGCGTTTGTCCTCGGCGGCAGATTTTCTTTTGGTCTCAAATGTGTATCCCGCGGCCTTTGTGAGTGACCTCCAGCTGTCTCGTTCCGACGCCGCATGCAGCCAGGTGCTCTCTTCTATGTCAGCCAAGGAAAGTTGACGCCTAAGCTGGTCTATGAAGCGTTTCCGTGGGGCGCCTCTGTTACGTCGACCACCTTTTAGCTCACCAAAAAGGACTGCCTTTGGCATACGTTCGTCTCCCATACGGGATACATGCCCTGCCCAGCGTAGCTGTCGGATCATAAGAAGTCCCTCTATACTGTCCATACCGGTGTTCGCAAGGACATCACTGTTTGTAGTGCGGTCTTGCCATCGTATGTCCATGATGGAGCGCAAGCATCTTTGGTGAAAGCGCTCAAGGAGTCTTAGCTGTTTTCTATATAGTGTCCATGTCTCAGAGCCATATAGGAGGGTTGAGAGAACCACCGCCTGGTAGACATTTATTTTTGTAGGTAGGCAAAGATCTATATATATATAATATATATAGTAGGGCCTACTCTTTGACTTAGTTAATCTTAGTACTATTATTTTTATACTTAAACTAAAACTAAGTCTAAGTTATAGTAGTTATACTAGATACTCAGTGACTATTAACTATTAATAATATTATTAGATCTAGATTATTCTAGATCTCTAAGTCTAAGTCAATCTAGTATAGACATAGATACTAAAAAAGTAACTACTATGAATGTTAGTATGTATGTGTACTAATAGTACTATGTAACTATATCTAGATCTAGAAAAAAACAGAACAGATCTAACTTAACTAACTATAATATAGTGACTAGTACTACTAAAGTACTAGTAGTTAGATCTAGATGTATATCTAGTAGTAGGCCTAGTTAGTACTAGATCTAGCCCTAACCCTAGACCTAGCTAGTAGTCCTAGACTCTAGACTAAATGAACTAACTTACTAACTTTTTACTAGATCTAGAAGTAGATCTAAGTCCTAAGCCTAAGCAGGCTAAGACTGTCTAAGTCCCTAAGACGGCTAAGACTAAGAGTAGTAAGAGGCTAAGTCACTAAGTCTAAGTGTAAGTGACGTCTAAGTGGCCGGGCCTACAGTCAGATGATATTTTTATAGACAGATGATGATTATTAGAATTTCAATTTTAGATGTCTAGATCTAAAATATAATTATAATTAATTATATATATATATATATATAGATCTATATATATATAGATAGATAGATCTAGATCTATTCTAGATCTAATAGTCTCTTTTTACTTTTAAGTTTTACTTTTTTACCTTTAGTCAAGTTTAGACTTAGTAGACTATATTTTTTACAGTATAAGTAGTATAAGACTAAACTTTATCGGCTTACCTAAGCTAAACTAAGCCCCTAAAATAAGCCGGCTAAGCCCTAACCCTAGATTCTTCTAAATCTAGAGACAATCTAAGTCTAGTCTAGAAATAGATCTAATCTACATGAGTACATCTAGATCTAGTCTAGTCAATCTAGATCTAGATTCTAGATTCTAGATTTCTTGGGCTGGGCTTTAGTCTTATCTTTTTAAAAAAGGGCCCTATGAGAGTAGGGCGCGGCAGGGAACTTGCACTAGCCTTTATAAATCTAAATCTATGTGCATTAAAAAAAAAACAATCACTAAGATGAATGAGAAAACGAAACGATTTTAATATCCTTAAAAATTTGAAAGCACTGTGAAGAATTTAATGTGGTAGCAATATTGCTGTAAAATAGATCTATAATATAAGCTAGGAAGCTAAGGAGAAACGTAAGAAACTGAAATAATTAAAAAAAAAAACAAGAGTATGCGATAGATTTGGAAATAAATTATGTAGGCTACACCAGATTAAGGACAATTTCTTTTAGGCTACTAGCGAAAATGGGGGGGGGGGGGGGGACGCTAATAACATATGCTATTTATTAATAGGAGCCGGTAGATGTACATCTGACATGATATTTGTTCTGCGACAGTTCCAAGAAAAAATGCAAAGAGCAGAACCTAAACCTGTACGTTCCCTTTGTGGACCTCACCAAGGCTTTCGACACGGTCAGTCGCGATGGTTTGTTTAGGATTTTGGCTAGGTTGGGATGCCCACCTACCTTCCTATCCATCTTTAAGCAATTTCACGTTGGACAAAGAGGCCAGATCAGACACAATGGTGCTCTTTCTGATCATTTCCACACAAAAACAAAGCAGATGGTCATAACGGAGCTTGTCTATGCCGATGATTGCGCCCTGCCAGCTCACAATGAAAATGACCTACAGAACGCGGTAAACGAATTTGCCTACGCTGCCGCCTCTTTCGGTCTATCTATAAACCTCGGGAAAACAGATGTCATGTTCCAGAAGTCATCCAATGAAACACACTCAGCCCCAAGGATCACAGTAAACGGGCATCCCCTTAACGTGGTAGACCACTTCACATATCTTGGTAGCATAGTGTCAAATGACGCCTCACTTTCAATGGAAGTTGATAACCGTCTAGCCAAATCGCTCCGCCTACCTACAAAAATTAATGTCTACCAGGCGGTGGTTCTCTCAACCCTTCTAGATGGCTCTGAGACATGGACACTATATACAAAACAACTAAGACTTCTTGAGCGCTTTCACCAAAGATGCTTGCGCTCCATCATGGACATACGTTGGCAGGACCGCACTACAAACAGCGATGTCCTTGCGAACGCCTGTATGGACAGTATAGAGGGACTTCTTATGGTCCGACAGTCCGACAGCTACGCTGGGCAGGGCACGTTTCCCGTATGGGAGACGAAGTATGCCAAAGGCAGTCTTTTTTGGTGAGCTAAATGTGGTCGACGTAACAAAGGCGCACCACGGAAGCGCTTCAAAGACCAGCTTATGCGTCAACTTTCCTTGGCTGACATAGAAGAGAGCACCTGGCTGCATGCGGCGTCGGAACGAGACAGCTGGAGGTCACTCACGAAGGCCGCGGGATACACATTTGAGACCAAAAGAAAATCTGCTGCCGAGGACAAACGCAGACGACGAAAAGAAAATCTGAATCGGCTAGCTCAGGCAACCCATTCCATACTCTAATGGCAGGGAAGAAAGAGCATTTGTAGTCCTACAGATTATTGTCCTAGCATATTGGATGAGGAATGTGCCTTTATCTTTGTGTCTTTCTGAGTATATTATTAAATTTTGTTTTTTTAAGATTATGGTTCCAGTGCTTTGTGTATAATTGCTACTTTACTTTTTGAGTCTTCTATCCTGAAGGCTTTTTAAATTTAGTGATTTTACTAAAGGTGTTCTTATATAATACAGACGTTATTTCAAAAAAGAAGATGTGAATATTCGTTTCTTATGAATCTCACTGCTCTATTTTGTGTCTGTTCCAGTTTCTTAATGTTTTCTTGAGTTGAGGGGATCTCAAACAGAGGATGCATATATTCTATTATTGGCCTAACCAAGGTTAAATAGCATCTTAGTTTTACCTATTCTTAGTACATCGCCCCCTCTCTATAGTGATAATAGCATTGCCAGGTCCGATGATGTTGGGGTGATCAAATGCAATGACCTCACCATTCATGACCCTAACGGCCCTAACCTTTAAATGGGGCTGATTATATTTTTTAGGAGAAATCACATTAAATGTGTAAATAATATCTTTTCTAAATATTAAATACTATTCTATGTATTGATATTTTAATTCATTTATAATACATCGCACCCCCCTCAATCTAAAATGTAATCATTAGTTAATAATGATAATAATGATTCAATGTTTTAACCACGCCCTTCTACCAAAATAATTGTTATATGCCAACCATCCGAAAAGAAAAGGCGGTTATACTTATTCACCTGTCAACCCCGATGTGTTCCCTGAAACAGGTGTGCATGACGTCATGCAACACATGAACCGATTGAGCTCGAAAGGAAACAGATATTAAGTCAATAATTTAGAGCAGACTATCGAGAGAAGGTATAATAACGAATAAGATAAGATCTAGATTTTAACACACCATCTCTATCGATATGTGGGTAAAAACATAATAAGCGATCATAAATTATTTTATACTAAAATATAAGTAACATAGACATAGGCACCTACATATAGGAAACCCTGTTGAACAAAGTAAAATTAAAGGACGATATTATAGGCTGTTCACTCCAGCATTAGATAATAATTTTATTTTTCAATTATTTCTTTGCTTGTTGTAAAAGTATAATAAACAATAAACTTAAATGTGTTTTTTTTTACCTGCTTGCATATTAAATAATTGTAAAAAATGATTATATTTCCATTGACAGCTGCGATCCTCTCTACACATAGGCCTAAAGCTTAGTTAGTATGATTATGACTGTGTTAAGTAGACCGTGACTGGAAAGGGTTAGAAAATGTGTATACCTGAGGATCTAAAATCAGTGATTCCCACACTTTTTTTGCCCTAAGAAACATAATTCGCGTGTCAAGTACTGCATAATAATAATAATAAAAGTCCGAGAAAAAAAAAGGAATGGCCCTTGCGGCTTTATTTGTACTGCTCTGTGAGCACACAGTACAGCATCGCGTCTCGGGCCGAAATCGGCCCATGGGTTGTAGTTTGAGCACCACTGTGTTAAGGACAATGAGTTAAAGCTACACCCGGAAGTTTACAATCTTATAACATACATGCATGTAGACTGTATAAATAATAAATAGGTTACTTCATGCGAACAATATGAATGGTATTCAAAGCATTAAAAAAAACAACACTATTGCAGTCTAATATAAGACTTACTTTTGATGTTATTTATAGATCTAAAGACATTTGAGTGAATGCATAGAACGCTTTATTTTTAGATGCCTTACTTCTTTACAGCCCTTTAAACAAATATTAGTTTCGTGCTACAGCTCTATGCGTTTAAAATCCAAGCTCAGAGCTGGAGTTTCTACTTATAAAAAATTAAATATTCAGTCACGTGGTATTCGCTGCGTGAATCTGCCTACATGCCACTTTTACAGACTTTAAATTTTGGAAGTAATTTGAGTAGGCTATAGTATAGACTAACAATAGTTTACTCAGCACTGTGTTCAACTGTGTTTTTGGCCACATTCTTAATAAAGCTAAACATATTTTAAACACCCCCTGGGCCACGATTTTAAGACTTTATCATCAGAGAGAAGATACAAGACACCAATCAGAAGACAAACAAAAGAACTCCTATTTGTTCTCCTGAAAATTAAAGCATTGGATACAATCCATCTTTCGGATGTAGGATTCACACTATGTAGTGTTTAAGTGAAAGTGCTAGTATATTTCGTGTGATATCATCATTATGTTGTGTTATGTGTAGACAAATTTTCTCAAGGATAACATTATTATTATATTATTATTATCCTCATAATTATATTCATTAAACCACGCTATATGTATTTGGTTTTAACATTAATAGGGTAATATCACGCTATATGAATAGTGCTAACATTAGTAGGTACAGGATATAACACTTAGCAAAGTTTGTGTTTTGTTGTCTTTTTGTTGTGTGGTATGCAGCCGTCGCCCATTTGTTTTGTTGATTGTTTTGACGGATACACGTACTGATTGTTTCGTTCATGGTGTTGAATGAAGCCTACAGTCGGCAAGTTAACACGTGACCTGTCTGGGCTACATTTTGTTCAACTTCTTAAATTAAATAACTATGACGACCTCTGAGAATAAAAAAAAAAAAAGCTGTTGATATGTTGAAATTCAATCGGGATGGGGAACGATGGGCGGAAAGGCTCTGCCCTTTCCCTACTTCCCGGCACCCAGAAAAGACTTATAAAATATTTTGACATATTCATTTCCGGGGAAATGCACTTTAATTTCATGTATTTTCAAATCACAATAACAAATAGCGCCGTCGTTATTGGCGTTCTTAACATTTTGAGACATTTTGTGTCTATTAAATTAAGAGGATATATTCTCATTCAAATTTAGAATCACTCCAAAACAGAATATATGTAGGCCTAATATGAAATGCAGTAAATGGACCTCATTCACCAAACGTAAACAAACATTTTCTCTATATGTTCTATACAAATTACGCAATACGTAAGGCTGTCACGTGTTACGCATTTTTCACTATTTTATCAATATTATGACGTGTCCAAGTAAGTCCATTAAACTGTGAAGAACATTATCTAGTAACAATAACATGAAACATAGTGCGTGGATAAGCCAATGAAACTAGGTAATATGCAAGAATAGTTGAATCTCTAATTAATATCAAGAACTCTAATAGATCTAGATCGAATCTAGATTATCAAAGAGATATTCATTAAACGCAGTACACGTCTCATTTAAAGGAAGATAGTTAATAAAAATGAAATGCATTATCTTATTTTATTCTCAAATCTCATTCTGAATAATTAAAGATTTGCTCTTAGCAAATGTATAAGAATTTATTAGACTAGACTCTTGATCTACGTAGAATACGTGAGAATGAATGAATTATAATCTATTATAATTAACATAGTATGTTTAAAAAAGTAGTTCTACCTTGTTGATTTGATTTCGATGTGGTCACCAACTTTGCAGCCAGTCGAAAAACTAAGTGCCCAAATGATGGTTTATATAGGTCCTACTTGCATAGTTGACTAAATGAAGTTGGACCACCTTTAACGTTGCCGGCGGGTATTCCGAATGAGGCTGTATGGTCAGCCAAGTATCACTTGATAACCAGTATTTATTTAAGAAAGCTAGAGACTATTTAGAATTAGACAAGTGATAACAACTGATATAAACTGGTTATAGGATGTAGGGCCCACCATTTCACCCACACGAGTCATGCTGTAGTCACGCGCGTTAATACTCCGTTACATCTTTGGACCCACCTTGTCATAGTCCGAACTCAAAGTTGCCGTCTTGATCTATCCCCACCACCTTGTCATAGTCCGCTCTCAAAGTTGCCGTCTTGATCTATCCCCACCACCTTGTCATAGTCCACTCTCAAAGTTGCCGTCTAGATCTAAGTCCACCATTTTGTCATAGTCCTGTCTCAAACATGCCGACTAGATCTATCTCCACCACCTTGTCATGGTCCGCTCTCAAAGTTGCCGACTAGATCCTTGCCATTCTTATTCATATGAGTCTACGTCTTGAACACATGAATCTTCAAGATGACTAAAACTAATAAGTGAATATTTTGTTTCTCTTTAAGAAATCACTCTTTGTTTTGTCGGTGTCATGAAAGAACTATTTATTTGTATAATTATCATAATTTAATGAATTATACTAATAATGATTATTTCAGAAGAAATGTACTATTGTACACGTGTTACTTTAACAATACAATTAAATATTATTTCAGAAATGCAAATAAATCACGTGATTGGAATAAACGTCTTATGTCTTTTGAACAATCACATATTTGTGTGTGAGTGACTGTGTGTAGGGGGGAGCAATCATGTTCAATGAAAACAATATAGGAAAGAAGTCATAGGCTAGCGTGCATTTTAATAGAGCGTATTTAGTTGTAACCATTTATATATAGTCAATGTTTGTCCAAACAAGTTAGCCTATTGTAATAATGCCTTTTTTTTTTGTCTATTCACCCAAATTAAAAAAAAAATCTTTTTTGTTGGTCAGTTCGTCCTTCTGTCTGTAATTTTGACAGAAACTACATGTTTTACCAAAGTTACAATCGTGCTTAACAGCTTCTTTTGGTCTATTGAATGATTACCTTTTTTAAATTTTGTAAAGTAAAATGTTTAACAATATGCAGAAAAACAATTATTTTTTTCTACATTGTAGTTGTATAACTCATAGTATACAGGTAGCATACAGTGGTTCAGATGAGTATATTTTGATGTAAGATGATTCTTGTGAGGACTTAATTAAAATTAAAAAAATAGTCACTTTTAAATTGCCTTTTTAAAAATTTGAACAATAGTATGTGGTTGGTTTTTGTTTACACATAAGTCTAGTAAAAAAACCTGAGCATACATATATTCCTATATGCTTTGTAATTTTTGTTATGTTCATTAGTTGTATATTTTCTTTCTTTTAAAAAAAATTCGTTGTAGCAAGTGTGTGTGTGTTTTTCAAAATGAATCCATGTAATTTCCTTGGTGTGTTGCTTGACAAGTAGCCTATATCTAAATCTATACGATTTTCTACAAATAGACTTAAAGAAAATGTGACTCGGGTAGATTAATCACACATTTCAGACATTGGGGCATAAGGGGAGATAGGCTATAGGTGTTAACCTATCAGAGCTGTGAATGAAATGTTTATTTGTCGGAGTAGTAATCTCCCTTTGTCAACCGTCTTTCTCAGCGCGTAAAGGTGGCACTGTGTTGACAAAGTGTGTGTGGAGGGCGGAGCCGGGAGAGGGGCAAAGTTTTTTGTTTTTTTTTTCAATTGAATTTTCTTTGCAGTTATAAATCTATATCTGATTAAATCTGAATATTAATCTAGTAGACATTTAAAAACTTCAAGGGTTGTCCAAAGAAGAGCTAGCTGGATAACGTAAAAGAATGGACCAGCCTCTCTTGATATTCCGCTAAGAACAGCAGCTTACCGTGAAAAATGGAGAGATTTGGTTACACGAACTGTCACAACATCCATACGCCAAAAGTATCTCCAATTAGAAAAAAAAAGTTTTTCGCCCAATAAGATTCTAAAGTCTACACGTTCTACTTCTTACCTCAAACCGTTCTGTTGATGTCTTTGCAAGTTGTTGTTTGTTTTTGTTCAATACAAGAATGATCTTAATACAACCAGGCACTTTACAAACGTGCTCTCCTAACTAAATGTCTCTCACACTTCTGATATGGCCCGTCCCAGCCCTTCTTAATTCAATTTTGTTTGACCTTCACGCTTTTTTTTATACTGATAGGAATAGTTCGTTGTAGAAAATAAAAATGAATTTCTGAAGATAAGATTGGCGCATGGGGGCGGGGGTGACGTAAGAAGAGGCGGCGCAAGGAGTAGGTGACGTGGATGACCGCCCACGGACTCGTGGTCCTTACCAAACGCCACAAAAATGAAAATCGCCTTCAAATAATAAAGATTGTGGAACCAAATTTACTCTCATGGCGATCTACACAGTGTTTATTTAATCGGTAAAATTATCATAGATCATAATCTCTAGATCTCATAATTTTATAATCTTATATTTATTACAATGTCATATGTAACGCAGCCCACGCTAATACCAGACCACACTTCTAAATCTAACCAGACCTCGGTGCAATGGACAGATATTTCAAAGAAAAGAAAGACAACTCTACTTATTTTGAAATATTTTAGGTTACCTCCCTTGTATCGAAGGCTTCCCCGTTAATAGATCTACACCTGGCTTTATTCATTCAATTTAAATTTCAAAGATTCAAATGAATTAACTGTGACTTGCGATTTTTAAAAATTGTTACAGAAAAGCTCATCATAAGATATATGTATATATCTTATAGTTCCCATATATATTAGTTATCCACATTCCGAGGAACTTTCTTATTTGTGGATATATTTCATATCAGTAACCCTTGCATAGTAAAAAAAAAAAGCTGCAAATGTTTTGTTAGTGTCTCTAATGTTTCAACAGGTAAATGGACTATTGAAAATCCAATGTTAACATCAATGTGTCATGTCCAAATTTGTTTCAATTGGTACATTTAGTCTTCGTCCAAAACAACTACATGCGATGGATGCATCAATCTCCAGTGAAGTTGCATGACAGTACTGTAACCTGAAGTAATGCATTGTATCCAGACAACGTAACTCCCCGAGTGTGGATGAAAAGATGA
>JADKLZ010000130.1:26244542-26267887 GCA_021533235.1 Biomphalaria straminea | reverse complement strand
AATTGTTTCAAACGAATACCTTAGACATAACTATGACGTTATTAATTTTTTTTTGGAACGAAGTTCTGTAATAGATTAAAAAATCCATGAAGTTTCAGGAGTGTATTACTTCATGCTCATACTAGTGAAAAAGTTCTTTTGGTATTAAAATAATATCATTTTTTTTTTGTCGGTTGGGGGGGATATGTGTTCTGCCACTAGCAGTAATTAGTATTACCTTTAAATGTCATTGAAGGTTAGACTAATCTTGAAGGAAATGCTTTGAAGAGAAAAAAAAACAAAATCTCTAAAGACACTTTGACGAGATATTTCAGAAAGCCAGTACTTAGAAATGTCAGTCCCTTTAGTGACAGTATTCAATTCAAATGAGCTAACTAGTGCTAACATTATTGGACTCCCTATACGAAGCTCCAACACACTCTTACTTCAAAGAATACATCTCAGCATTCTTCAAATTTTTAACAAGAAAGAACATTTTTTTTTTTGTTGTTTTGTTTTCGTCAGACATGGAGGGGAGGGAAAGGAGGTGATAGAAGATGATAAAAAAAGAATCTAGTTTTGGGTTTCCTATATGTCAGACATAACCCCAGGGCGCCTGCAACGGAAGCAGAGGGAAGTGGGGGGAGAGTCGCCCATGTCCACGGGCGGTCTTTGGTGAAGACCTAACTGGAGAGATATGACAGGTCGAGAGAGGAGGAAGATTAGCCATGGGTTATGTACAAGTTCATTAGAAGTAATAACATCAATGCAAGACACGTTAGATAAAGGGTCTTAACGTGAACACAGCAGTGCCAGCTCTACACACGGTCTTCCTGGCAACGTTTGACCCACACTCAGAAAATAAGGCTTTGGGTTTTACTGTTTGTTTCTTTCCTATAATATGCACTTTTTTTTGTTTTAGTTTGTATAGAAATGCTGCACAATAAATGTGTAAATAGTTTGTGTTAAGCAGAACAATTCTAAACATTAATTTGTTGTTGTTTTTTTTTAGTTAACTTGTGAAAAAGTAGAGATATTGCAACATTGCATTACTGGTACATACTTTAAGGCAAGAAAAGATATTTAACCTAAGAAAATAATAAAACATACTAGATTGGTTATTTGTACTTTAAAAAGGACTTGGGTGGTCCATGAAAGAGTGTCGAAATGGTGTCGTTTAAAGGGGAAGATTTGTTCTGAATAGCTCGAGGTTTTTTCTTAATAGATTTATGCCACGTGTTATAGAGACTTCGACATGGTGTTATAGAGACTTCGACATGGTGTTATAGAGACTTCTACATGGTGTTATGGAGACTTCTACATGGTGTTATAGAGACTTCGACATGGTGTTATAGAGACTTCTACATGGTGTTATAGAGACTTCGACATGGTGTTATAGAGACTTCGACATGGTGTTATAGAGACTTCGACATGGTGTTATAGAGACTTCGACATGGTGTTATAGAGACTTCGACATGGTGTTATTTAGATTTAGACATGGTGTTATAGAGACTTCGACATGGTGTTATAGAGACTTCTACATGGTGTTATATAGACTTCGACATGGTGTTATAGAGACTTCGACATGGTGTTATTTAGATTTAGACATGGTGTTATAGAGACTTCGACATGGTGTTATTTAGATTTAGACATGGTGTTATTTAGATTTAGACATGGTGTTATAGAGACTTCGACATGGTGTTATAGAAATGTGACGTTATTGACACTTTGACTATGAGTCTGACTGTGAGTTATAAGCGACTATCAACCATTGCTCTATCTCCCACTATTTTAGTTTAGATTATCATGCCACAGAATTTACTGAAGAATCGTAGAGAAATCATTTCCAAATCTACATTATTTTTTTTTGATAAATCAGTAATGACAGTACCGGTTTTATCTTGTTATTAAGTAGTCATATTGTATTTTATAAATGAAACTCTTAGTAATGGCCATAAACTTCTAAATGTAGACACAATTTCGATAACTTCCGGTAGATCTCAGAAAAACTATTTGCTCAATCCTGTCGACTCTAGCGTGTAGAGAGCACCTGCTAGGGATAGATTAATTCTCGTAGCCAATAAAGCACCAACGCAAATAATCTGGCGCCCCTCTACAGAAGTGACAAGCGGGCTCTCGGCTGACAACCTCAGACTTTACCGTGCGCTGGTGTCTCCGTGACAGACCAGTCATTTGTATTTCTGTCATATTGTTGGAGTGAGATGACGCGTCCAAAATACAAATTTAAAAAAAAAAATGTCGGGAGCAGAACAACTGTACGAGAAGGTTCATTAGCATGCTATGTGTGTGTGTGTATGTATGCAAGCGTATGTGTAAAGGTGTGTTTGTGTGTAGTTCTTGTTCTTTAGTGCCTGTGTATTTTCTTAATCCATCAACACCATTATCTAACCAGCATTTCTTATATTTCTTTTTTAATAAATTACTATATGGAATATATAGAGTTCCTTTTCTATCTATCTATCTATCTATCTATCTATCTATCTATCTATCTATCTATCTATCTATCTATCTATCTATCTGTCTATTTGTTTGTCTGTCTGTTGGTCCATCTCTCTGTCTCCCTCTCTCCTTATAGGTTAAAACCTTTACTTCGATACATTGGTGTCAATAGTGCTATTGGTACTTAGTTTTCTCGTTGCTAAAATACATCTGGTGATCGCGCATAGATAACCCGCTTAAAAATATAGATCTGTTAAAAATTTCGCCATGTTTTAGATGACTGCTTAGTATTTGTAGTTAAATTATATCATATAAAAAGTTACGGTTAAAAAAAATTCAGCATTAGGCCTATAAATTTTAATTCAGAAGTATTATCTATGCAGGTAAAAAATACTTGGAGTAAAATGACCATATCTATGCAGGTACAAATACTTGGAGTAAAATGACCATATCTATGCAGGTACAAATACTTGGAGTAAAATGACCATAGCTATTTATCCATTACTTGGTAGGTAGACACACGGAAGGTAAATCGTGTGAAGCAACAAAAACTTCAGTGTTCAGGGCACCATGTAATTCTTTTATAAATATAATCTTTGCGAGAAATGGTGTGCGTAGACAAAGACACCAGGTAAAAAAAATTTGGTTGACGTGGTCACCTTTGTCTGATACGTTAAAGCAGATTGTGTTTTCTTATATTATCTTATGTAATACAGACGTAACTTCAAAAAAGAAGATGAATGCGTCCTACGCTTCATGCATTCAATCATGCATATCAACCAATGACTTAAATTCTGCCAAGTCGCTGGTTTTCCTGGCTAGCTCAGGCAATCCATTCCATGCTCTAATAGCGCTAGGGAAGAAGGAGCATTTGTACAAATTTGTCCTAGCACATGCAACGAGGAATGTGCCGTTATCTTTCTGATTATTTTATTAGATTTTGTTTTTGTATTTGTGTTTGCCCGAGAGGACTGGCGAGTCTTGGCATCGTTACAGCACAGTCAGGAATGAGAAACAAAAGTCTTGGTCACTAAATGAACTCACAGTCACATGATTTATTGATAGAAATATAAGCTGGCTAATTCCAGAGTAATATAATAATACTATTAGATATAATGATCTATCTAAAAAAAAGGAGCTCAATTAAATAGCTTTCGTCATTCAATTTCAACATCTTTTTTTTTTTTTTGTGATTACAAAGTAAAAGAGATGTGCTTGATTAAAGAAGATCCACATTTAGCCCTAAGTTATTTCTCTTCTTATTAATATCGTGTGTGTCTGCAATACTAAAAAAAAAAGCCACAACTAGTGAAAGTGACCAGGAGAGTGAACCGAACGTTTAATGAACTAGCAAAGACTAAACCATCCCGACGGCAATAACGGGAAGATTGTATGGATTTGACCAAACACAGGAACTCAAGCTGAAAGTTTTTGAGCTATTCATTCAGACTACGGAGGGGTAAAAAAAAAAAAAGCTCATTTGGCATGAAGAGGGTAAGATGAGAGGACACTGCGAAAGAAGAAGACACTCTACAGGAGAGGGCTAGAGGCTTGAAAGAGGACGAGGGGGGCGATAAGCGCTACTGAAAGGTGTGAGCATACAAATAACAACTCACACTTCGTGCTAGATTAGGTTTTCACGCTTTCACGTCGTAAATAGGAGGGGGGAGAAGGAAGGGGGGGTCGGTAGTTAGGAAGGGCGTGGAAGCCCTCCTGCCCCTCCCGTGCCCACCTCTCCAAAACCCGAGAGCGCTATTTCTTTATAAAGATATTTCTTACGGGCTTGGTCGGGGCTTGGAAATCTATGGAGAGAAAACGGAACAGATTAGAGAAACAATTTTGTTACACATATTTTATTTTTATAGTCATTGCGACTGAGGATATGGCACTCCGTCAAATATACAGTTGATACTACGTTAAAGGAAGACACAAGAGAAACTTTTAGGAGGCACTAACTGATAAACTACCGAGGCATCTACAGAGATAGACTATCGACTTTAACCCAGCCTATACATTAGAGCGACCACTATGTTCTTTGCGTGCTCTACATTACTCATAGGCATACTCATGATAGGAGAGTAAATATTAACAAAAGCTTTAGAGAATTGAACAAAAACTGTATTTCATTCTTAGTTTTTGGAAATATTCAACATTTCGATAAACTTTCGACACTCAACTTTTGTCATTCTTTCTAAAAACTCTTCCAAAAATTCCGGAGGTTAGAAAATTCCAGCAGATCTAACAATAAGAGTAAAAATCATACAAGAAATTATAACAGTAACAACACTATTACTCTTTCATAGTAAAAGTGAAAATCGTGGCAAACAGCTACACCCCCCCACCCCTCAACAAACCATCATTACGTTTTAACACAATGTAAGCATCCGTCCCATTACATTCCTTTTTCTTGAACTAATCATAAGGGCTTTGTATCACGTTAGATAATTGTGTTCCTTTTAAAGTTACTCACTCTCTCTCTCCCTATCTCTCTCGCTTTCTCACACTCTCTCTCTCTTGTTTTCTCTTTCTGCTTATATCCATGTCTCTCTCTTTACATATTCTTCAATGTCCTCCCTCTTTCACTATTTGCTAGCCCTATTCTTTACGTATGCGGTGGACCGTGTCTACTATTTCTTGACCATATTAAGTTGTCTTTGAAGACTGTGATAATAATTACCTTCTGGTCTTATTTGCTATGACTTATCCTTTCGTCCCCTATATTTCATTCATTCCTTGTTGGGCTTTGACATCAATCAATCTACCTAAAGCGAAGTATTTTTGTTTCGTTAGGTAAACTTGTAAGTATTAATGTTGTATAGATATTTCTTTTTGGTCTATTACTGGAGGTCACTTATAAAGGCTAAAGTTTCTCTTATGTCTTCCATTAGCATATTTTATTTTGTTAGTACGTCAGAGTGTCATATCGTCAGACTATAAATATAAATTATGTGTAACAAAATTGGTTACACATTTGAGATCAAAAGAAAATCCACTGGCGAGGACAGACGTGGACGGTGAAAAAAAAATTAAATCGACCACCGGCGGACAATGGTTATGCCTACCCTAGATGTGGCAAAATATGTAGGTCACAGCTGGGGCTGCGTAACCACGGGAAATACTGCATTCCTCATTAATCTTCGGACTTGAAGACAAGTCTTATTACTATAAAAATCATTTTGTATATTTTTATTTTAAATTACATTACTGAGAAAAAAATCACATTAAAAAAAAGCTGATGGTGGGGTCTAGCTGAACCGATTCACACTTACACGATCAATAACAATTTCAAGTACATAGCGCCGTGCACAAATACAATGCTTTGAGAGTGTTACTACCATAGAATAAATAAAAAGCAATTTAAGCTAAACTGTAGCTAAAATGAATTTACAAAGTTTATTCTTGTAAAAGAAGCATGTGGTCTTTCTGAACTCTACAGGGCGCAAGTTCCTAACCCTTTTCACGTATTTAAAAAGTCCTGAGTTCTGAGTGATAAGTAATGTAGAAATTATACATAAAACACTGAACCATAATCTTCAAATACAGAAACAATATCTAATAAAATACTCAGATTGACACAAAGATAGAGGCACATTCCTCGTTCCATATGTTAGGACAAATTTGTACAAATGCTCTTTCTTCCCTAGTGCTATTAGAGCATGGAATGGATTGCCTGAGCTAGCCAGGAAAACCAGTGATTTATCAGAATTTAGGTCATTGGTTAACATGTATGAGTGCATTACGATTAGGACGTAATCATCTTCTTTGAAGTAACGTTTGTATTATATAAGAAAAGAAGATAAGATAAACGCGGCCAAACTAGTCACACTAAACATACGTAGCTTTTATCTTAGCATACTCAGTAATACGACAAAGTCTTCAAACTAAAAAAAAAGCCCCAAAAAAAAATGTCTTGTTAGTCTAATAATTGAAAATATAATGGTTTATTGTTCTTTTTTTTTTAAAGAGTACTGATCATTGGTCTCCTCCTTACTGCATTCCGGCCCTGCCTACTGAAAGAAATCCAGAAGAAATAGTTTTAAGATTGTTTACAAAGTAGGACCTCATTTAATTCATTTTAAGCGAAACAAAACCCAAAAATTCAAGGTCCACTGGTGTCACAATAAATGTCGCTTTAAACTCACTCAACGTCGAGACGAGCAACAGAAGGAGGGAAAACACAGAGGTGCATTGAGTTAGAGGGGGGTATCCACACTAATCCACGACTCTACATGTTCTAGACTGTTTTATTTGTCACTATCAAATAACATGGGAGGTATGGGGGGGGGGTTGAAGCAAAGAATAGGTCATTCATCACGTGATTGTCAACGCCTCCAAATGAACGCACACAAACACTGCAATATTTGAAATCCAACTTAAGAAAAGTCTTTGAAACAATTTCAGCTTACGAGTTGCAGACGTTTCCTTTATGCATTAACATCGTGAGCTTCTTGAGATTAATGACGTACGGCAGGTTTATACATCTTGACCCTGACTACTACGTTATGACTGTAACATACTATACAGCTAACCAAATTACTTGTAGTAAAGTAACGGGTGGGAGGGAGACTGTCAAACTACAAGTCTGAAAGTGTTACAGTTTAAACAAATCATCTCTAGCTTCGGTTTTGTCTTATTTAGGACTTCAGCTTGAAGGCTGGTGCTTCTTGGATTATTTGTAGCGCTTAACTTCACATTGTTTGAAACTCCATGAAAGAACATTAAAAAAGTAAAGTTCCCCTTTCAGACCTTGTGATCTAAAAGGCAGATGATGTAAAGGTCATCTGATTCTGTGGCTACGGTTAACGAGGTTGTCATGTTGCCAGCACAACGATCAACCGCCTTCAATTTTCTCCAACTTATGTCAGGTACCAGTTAGAACCGGGTGGAATCAGAGGCGCCAAAAGATCCCAAGAATAAAAATCCCAGTCTTCACCAGGATTCGAAGCCGTGACCCGGTTCGGAAGCCAAGCGCTTTACCGCTCAGCCACCGCGACCCCGAAAGAACATTGGTTACACTATTTTTCTTAGCTACAATTGGGCGTGAAAACATACAAAAAACAATTTCTTGTACCTGTTAAGTCTTCCCTGAGAACATGAATATAAGGGCTGTAACATTCAAAACACGCGCCTCACCTCTTGACCCAAGAAAATGCTCCTTTTAAAAACTGTTGTTTTATTACGAATAATAATGATATTCCGCTTCGAGTTGCGCTGGCGAGCTTTGGTGAATGACGGAAGCGTCTGACTTGTAGCAATGTCTGACAAATAGCTCATTACTTCACACCACTGCTGTCATCGCTCTACTCTCCCCTTGCCTCGCTGTCATTGCGCTAAACGGCCGGTTCTCTTCCCTTGTTTTTTTGCTTGAGCGACTAGATGGTATCGAAGACAAGAGAGAACAAACACACAACAATTTATGACAGGAGTTTTTGAGATCTAGATCTAGCTGTTTGTTTTCTTTAAAGCAAGTATCACAAAAGACATTTCCCGATACATTTGAGTTTCATGTTTAGGATGTTCCTTAGGAATTGAAAACAATATCATCTAACCTCCAGCAGGATGGCGGAAGTCAGGGTTTTCGACCCGGGACCGTCGAAACGATAGTCAAGAACGCATACAACACGATCACTCAGCTGTTGGCAATGACCATTCCCTAATGATATTAGCACCTGCATTAAAACCATGGCAGGTCATTCTGCTAGATCTTTATGCAATTTTTCAGAATATTTGATTACAGCTGAATTATATAACTCATAGAGACGTGGTGGCTGTAAGTAAAGCGCTTGACTTCTGAACCGGTTGTCCCTGGTTCGAATCCTGGTGGAGACTGGGTTTTTAACTTCGGGAGCATCCGTGCGCCTCTGAGTCTACCCTGCTCTGATGGGTACCTGACATTAGTTGGAGAAAAGTAAATGCGGTTGGTCGTTGTGCTGGTCACATGACACCGAGGGCCATAGAAAAAGATGGCCTTTATATCATGTTTGCTTTTTAAATAGTTTTTAAAGATTGCATTTTTATGACCTAAAAATAAGGAATAACAAAATGTATGAAGAACACGAGGTTCATGTATCGTAGAGATGAGGGAATCGCTGTGTTGGCAACATCTTTCTGACCATTGCTAATGCCCAGACTTTAATGTCAGTTTTATGATACATTGTCGCTTTGTGACCGATGGAAGGCCGTGTAGCATAATCAGAAAAATGCTTGATTTAATGTCTACCAGACATTTTTTTCTACTATTTGTCATATTTATATTGATCTCATAATTGTGCTGCTCCAACCAAAGATCTCATAATTGTGCAAAGACATAATAATTTTGCTGCTCCAACCAAAGATCTCATAATTTTGCTGCTCCAACCAAAGATCTCATAATTTTGCTGCTCCAACCAAAGATCTCATAATTTTGCTGCTCTAAAAATGAATTATAAGTTCAACAGTTCTCAACAGTCTACCCCAACCCCCCTACCCCACTTCCCCCCCCCCCCCAACCTTGCCAATCAGATTCTCAAACATCTCTTTTTACGTCATAGGATTATTGAGAACACCTTTGCGCATGTGAACCTTTCCAGCATCTTAGGTTCTGCATTTTACAAGCAGACTTACTAGTATTCAAATTCAACTAATTAATGATTAAAGTTTGTGTGCTACGCTTGTGATCATTAAATGTGTCTTCTTGAAATTGTGTGTGCCATTGTATTGAATGTTTGCATTGACAATGCATTGGTATGTTTTTGTAGAAGATCCTAAGAATTAGAAGTGCCAAAATAATAGTTGGCCACCATCAGTTGTAAAACGTGGTTGGCTCATCTTATGGAATATTTCCTATAGTGGCTATAAAACCTTATTATGGAAAGGCATTCTCGCCCGCCTCCTTATATTTTAAAAGTAGAATCTGACTTTACGTGAAGGAGGTAGATAATAATATGCAGATACATTACTTAGTTTGCAAATCACAAGACATTACTTGTAAATTCTATTCTCGACCTGTATGTGACATGTATGCACTACTCAGAAAAAAACAGGGTTTCTGTCCAGGGCTTATGAAAGAGAGGATTTTACCGTCTCAAGTCCTCGCGCAAATGGAGTTTGATGATGATGATAATTACTTATAAATTTTCACTTCAGTCTTTTTTTTTTTTAATACATTTTTTTTTCTGTTGCTGATGTTGTCTGTGTACCGATAACGTCTTCTTCCTTTGAGGATTTTTTTTTGCAGGGGAATCGCTAAATACCACGTGGGCTTACAGGTATGTAAACATCAAAAGTGAGACCTTCAAATTGGGTCATTAAGCTAATCTAAAGACAAGCTTAGCAGTTGAGATGCAATGTGGAATATGACCACGAGGGTTACTTGCCCTTCTGTTGCTAGAGAGTACTATAAATATCGATAGAAGGTGGGGGTGGGGCCTGTTGAGGTGCCAAAAGTTTATGTTTTCCATTAGGCGGCCTCAACAAGGTGAGTAGTTTAATCAGCAACACGTGAGCCTTGGGTGTGCATGACCCCAGCGAGGTAATGGGATACTCCTGGGGCGACAATGGTAACTCGTGGGCGCGGTAACTGTTTAAATGTGATGTGTGCAGGGGAGAGGGGGGACCTGGGCCTATGCCACCAACGAGAACACACACACACGCAGAGTGAGAGAAGGAGCGAGTAGAACAATTTGACGGGGTCTACTTCAAGAGACCAGAGTTTGAGCCTTTTGTTTATCGTGCCTGGGTTCGGCCGAGATGTTCCATCAGGTTTTTGTTGTTATTTGTCTTGAGGGCTTATAAACTATTGACTACGTAATGGATCCACTAACATTTCATCATCGCTACAATCTGAACTTAATGTGGGTCCAAATATTATTTGCTGATTTAAAGTCACTAAGGCCCCGATTTTTCCTTTTTTTTCTCAAACACTGTATTGAAGAGTGTATTAACAACTATTTACCTGGATCCAGTGTAGGTAGAACAACGACCCGGCGCTTTTACTTTCTTAAATGTTTATGAGACAAGACACCGAGTTAGACAAACATGTATGGTGCCCCATTCTCCAACGAGATTCGAACCTGTTTCTGACAAGAGGAATCCTACGCTTAACCGCTAAGCCACTATATAATGTTAGGGCAATAGAAAATGGATTGGACCTCACTCCCACCCCGCACACACACACCTTGCTACTCCTCTACCTCGTGTCTCACCTCTTTGTCTATCTCGTCCATCTTGTCTGCAGCAATGCTCCAGAAAACGTTTTGAAAATGTCTAGATTTAAGTTCATTCTGTCTTTCAATGGAGGTATGCGCGTTATATCTTAATGCATTTCCAGTGAACATCTTACTGCAGCAACGTCACCACAGCGCTATTCGTCTGCTCACAAGAACGATTCAAAAAGTTTTTCTGCTTCTTTTTTTTTTTTTAAAGATCACTGGAGTCTCTTTTTTTTTCTTATATGCTCCCACCACTTCCAGTGTGTCCATCTGTGATAAATTTACGATCCACATTTTGTGCCATGCATGTACACATCATCTGCAGCAGACTTTCATGTGCACACTACACAGCACAGCTCCGTGTTGGATTTAAAGTTAGGATGGCTGCCTGGTCGAGCGGTTTGCACGCTGGACTGTCGTTTGGTTATATCGATGATCCCGGGTTCAAAACCTGCCAACTTACATCCCCGTCGTCCTGCGGGAGGTTTGGACTAGGAAGTAAACTATCTTTAATTCTGAAGGAACATCCGAAACATGTAAAACAAAACAATAAAGTTTCTTCCTGTTTTTAAATGGTGATATCTACATATTCTTCTTCTATTAGTTTTAAATCTTTTTTTTTTTTTTAGTTCTTGTCGAGTCCATGAATTTTTAGAAGTCTGTTGTTAAAACATGTATATGATGACAAAAAGAAAATCTAAAATCTATACAACTAGCAGGATTTGGCCCTAGCCGCTGGATAATCTAAGAGCTGAGCCGAAGGCTCTTCGAGCTCTAAGTTTGAAAAAAAAAACCTATCTGAATCCGTCCGAAAACAAAAACAAACAGTAAAAAAAAACAAAAAACTGCGGACCTCACAGGTCTGTCTGGGAGCGACCCGAGTCAATGTCTATAGGGCATTGCTGTTTCCAATACCACTAAGTGATACCGGGGGCCTCCACCATTTACCTTCGTTGTACCAAGCTAACTGTGCAGGATCCGCCATTAGTGAGACGGTCCCTTGAGGAACAGCTCATGGATTAGGTGACAGTTTGTGGGAGCTTTCTTACAACCCCCCTACAGTGCAATGGGCAGACTCTCGTCTTTCCCGTAGGCACCCCCACGGGGGTCCTGTTTGTTACTTTTTCGCCTTGCTCACCTCCCCTAGTTAGCCGTTTCCACGCCGGCGCCACGGTGAGGCAAAGTTTGGTTTGGCCCTAGCCAGCATATCCTATGGTTCCGAAATTGTTTAAAAATTTGGAATTTCGCCCGTGAACAAACAATACAATTTAATTTAATTGATGAACATTCATGACTAGTTTGACCTAGGAACAAGCGTAGGACATAGTCATCTCTGTTTATTTAACGTCTGTATTTTATAAAATAAGAGAATACAATGCAAATTAATATGGTTCCACCTTTACGCAAATTTAGTCGTTTTTAATAATTGTAATTATTGTATCTTGAGTATGACAAACTTCAATTGTATCTCTTAAAACATTGTTTTATTATAACTTTAAATTATTGTATTCATATATTCATACTTGACGAATTTGAATTTTTAAAATGCGTTATAATGCACAGACAGCCCTAAGCAGCTATTATATGAGTGCAACTTTGATTTTCTGTAGCGCTTTATGTTTTCGAGACAAACTGTTCAGGCAGACACAGTGACGGCACTATCTTTGGGAACAACTTAACAATCTGGTCGTGGGTTTAAACCTCGGGCTACTTCTTAGCTTTCATGGTTACATTTGGATTTAAGATTTGGACTAAAAGCATTAGTCGTATCAAAATGAAATCGTCACTTTAAGATTTTCTTCACTATTTTGCTATAAAAAGAAATTAAAATCAATTGAAACCGTCCCACGTTTGAGGTGGTCTTTGGATAGAAATAAAATGAACAAATAAAAAAATATACAAACTTAACAATGAGGAAAAACTAATAACCTGAATAAGTCTTCAAAACGATTTCTTGTTCAAACGTTGTTTCACGCTGCGCTATGAAAGAACCTACCAGCAAATATTTTCATTTTCAATGCAGCCTAGCATACAATCATACAATCCATCGCTCGGGTCATGTTAGGACAGAAAACAACTTGTCTATTGACTTTTGGTAAACGTTTCGTTTGATTTGTCAAAACAGCCAAGTTTTCATAGTTTGAAGTTTTTTTTGTTTAGGTTAAATACAGGGAAGTGAACAAAGGGAAACAAAATTGAAAACTCATTCATAAAAATATTTTCTTAGCTATAAAAAGCCTCCTTAAAGGGAATATAGAATTTCCGGAATGATCCAGCAATGCAAATAACATGTTGGTATAGTTTGTTGATTGTGGATTAGTATAAGTTGGAAAGATTGCATTTTGATTAGAGACATGGTGTCTTTGTTTGTTTTTATGGTTGACTTTATGTATGTGTGGTTCTAGTTTATTTTAACTTTTGTAGCAAATGACGGAAATGATTAGGTTAACTTTTCTGCTGAGATGATTATCCAAATTTCTTATTTAAGGAATATGTTGTTGTTTTTATCTTTGTAATTTTTCGTTTATTTTAGACCACGCTTAGTGTGAACGACACCCTACCCCTTTTGAGGCGCCCCCTTCATTAAAACCTTTCATCAACTTTTGATAGCAGGTCATAGCGAACTCAAAGATTGGGTTTTCATCTATTAATAACATGTTTTGTTATTCATGTGAATTCGATGCACTAGCCTTTAACAGAAATAACCACATTGATTGCCAATAATTTTAAAGTTCATTCATCGGACCATTTATAAGGACTATGGAGCTTCAACTCCAAATGAAATCTTCCCTTCTGAGCTCGTGAATTGAAATCGTCAGTTCATTAAAAACTGACACTCACTTAAAATGTTTATGTTTAATTAGATTTTGTTTGTGTATGTTATGCGGCAGAATCCTGTGTGCTTTGTACAGCGAAAATCCCGTTTAGCTGCAACTACGGTTTAAAAATGCATGCTCTTAAAAGCAATGCAAAATTAATATTTATTTTAATTGTCAAACTCTTTTATAAAATCACTTTTAAGTTTGAGCTGTCGCTGTTTTGCAGAATCTACATAAAAACTAAGAAATGAATTCAATTGTTTCTGAAATGGATAATAGAAGACTTCACATAGACTACATGTTAATGTAGGCTTGTAACTTATATAAAACTCGATGTTGTGTCCATTACCGATATTTATATCCAATTATTATCATTGGCTCTAAAAGTTGTTCTATGTAGAATCTTGATGATACACACTGGCATACTTCTACAATATATAACACCATGTTCCCAATATTTTAAATGACACAAAAAAAGACAAATTCCTCTATTCCTTTTATGAAGATGAAATAGTCTAAAAATATTATTTAAATAGATCTTTAGTTGGATCTATGTGTGGTCATTAAAATAATAATATAATAAGTTCTTGAAATATTTAGCTCGCTTAGAAAATGACCGAAGATTTATCTTTTAATAAGCAAATTACATTTTGTATCGTTTTAATTCTGGACTATTAAATATATATTAAAATACTCAGAAAAACACTAAGACAAAAGCACATTCCTTGTTCCACATGCTAAGTAAGATTACCACAAATGCTCCTTCGTCCCTAGAGCTATTAGAGCATGGAATGGCTTGCCTGAGCCAGCTAATTAGTAATAACATAGCAGAGTTTTAGTCATTGACTAACATGCATGGCTAGATACATGACGCGTAGGATGTAATCATCTTCTTCTTCGAACTAGCATCTCTATTTCATAAGATGTTACATCAAACAATAAATATACCATTACAAATATAATTTTAACAAAATATTTAATCATACTATATAGATTAATATATATTAAGACATTAATACATAGATGAAAAATTAATCAAACGAATTCATCAGTATTAAACGCTAGTCCTGATAACAGAAATTCAAAATAAATTGAATAAAATAATTTACAAAGTCATACAACAAATGACAATAAAAAGACAGACTCTGGTAGCGTGAAACATAACTAGAGCTCTTGAGAAAGTAGTATAATTAGGAAAGAGAGACAGAAGAGAGAGAGAGAGAGAGAGAGGTGTAAGCAAGAGAATAAAAGTAGACCTATTGGTATAATGTACAAAGCAAACCTTTCCACACAGACAAAAAAATCCAGTCGTGTGTTATAAAGGCAGCCAAGCCAGACTTAGCGTTAAAAGAATTTTCCATCCAATAGTTGAGTACATAATCTTCTCTCCAACAGCTGCAACAACAAGAGAGCTGTTCAAATGGACTAGAGGAGGGAAGGCAAGGGGTGAACACTTAATCGAACAGATCTCCTCAAAATATGCATGTTCCTAGAACCTACAAGGAATCCGGAAGCAAAGTTCCATTTTGCAAACAGCCTTTCTTATTTCAAATGTAAACATTTAGAAAGTTAAAGTGTCGTTTGTAAAATTTTAACAAAGATATACAGTGTCTCAATTTCGAATTTTTATTGTGTTTAAAATTATTATCATGATACTGAATTCTATAATGATGAGTTTGAAAACTATTTTTAACAAAATGAACTTTGTAGGGGTTACCCGAAATTGACTAAACTCTACAACTGTAAATTTTCTTTTTTTTTTAATCAGTAGGCCTATACCAAATTGATTATATTGATCAACTCCTTATTCTATAAATCATCTAGAATCTATAGACCAAAAAAACAGAACAATTGGTGTCATCTTTAGCAGTAACTAAATTAGGTTTGTTATATAGAAAAACTTCTTCGCCTTTTATAATAAAATCTAATAATAAAAGAACTATAAGGCTCTGAATAGAGTTGGGTTGGTTACGTGGAGTGTAATAATCCCGAAAGTTCAATCTTATCTTCTGTTTTGAAATACAACTCTGGAGTAAACTTTGAGTAAATAAATTACTTGTGTGTATTGGCCAAATGTAGTATAGACTACTATAGATCTTCTGTACAAAGTAATAAAATGTATATTCAATTATCTTCTATTTTTAAACTTTCGTCGATCTCCAATCTAATATCTAAATTTAAACTTAAGTCAACATTTAAATCTTGGACTAGAAAATGGAATCTAAATTAAAAATTCCATACAGCAAACATGTAACGAGGCCCAGTGACTTAAAAAAATTGTACTTTACTTTAACCTTGTCAAACAAAATCCAGTATTTATCCACCATTTTTTTTTTATTTTGTTTAGTCTTTTTAGTTTTAAAATGTTCTAACAAAAATATAAGCATGAAGTGTTGGTTTTGTTTCGTAAACAATGGACTTCATTCACCAGTCGTAAACAAACAACTTTCAGCCACGTGATTCTCTATCTCTTCTATACAAATTACGATTTAATTTTTAATACACAATGGCTATCACGTGACAGTTTTTTTGTGTGTCCGTTGTTTTATTAATATTATCACGTGACAAAAATGTTATTTGTTTACGATTGGTGAATGAGGTCCATTCATGCTTCGATTTTGTTACGAGATCGCCGACAACTCTCTTCCGCAATTCAATTAGTATCTTGTCTAAAAATTAAAAAAAAAATAAAAGAAACCATTGAGGACTGCAAATACAAAAATTAATGAAAAGAGAACGGTATAGTGACTACCAATTGGTTTCTTCGAGAAATATCAAACAGAGGCACAGAGAGTACACATTGCTGAACTGTGCTGAGGATTGAAAGGAAAGAATTCGTCGACTCTAAGTAGGACATCGTTTCAAGAGCTCCGACATGTGAATTGAAAGGTCCACAATGTACAAATGAATTCTTGTGAATAAATAAGGAATGAATGCATCAATGAAAGTTTATGAATGAGAGAGATTTCTGTCTCTCAAAGTGTGACAGATCTTACTATACAAATGTCACACTAACATTGGCCTAGTTTAAAAAAACAAAAACATTAAAGATCTTGCTAGAATCGAAAGAGAAAAAAAATGTCATTTCACTTCGTGCCAAATTATAAGCAATTATTACCCAATAAAAAAGGATGTTTTGGTTTTATTTGAATTGTCTACAATACGAGCGGTGTCTAGACTTGGTTTGGAAAACAAAATAGTCGGCTGCTTTCAAAATAAAAGGGAAGTAGAGGGGGGGGAGGAAACGAAAGCTAAGAGGCCTCAGACGTGACGGTTAAATAAACTCCTTCTGTTAGGGATTAAACACCTGTTAATTGGGGAGAGAAACTAGGTGTCTCTGCGTGGGAGGAGAGTAAAAAAGTGAAATATTGGAGTCTATGCTAAATGTGAACTCTAAAGGTGTATTGCTGGAGTCTATGCTAAATGAGAACTCTAAAGGTGTATTGCTGGAGTCTATGCTAAATGAGAAATCTAAAGGTGTATTGCTGGAGTATGTGCTAAATTATAATTCTGAAGATGTATTGGTGTAAATGAAAAGATAACAGTTTGATTAAATTTTTGAACACCCCAGCTAAACTTTGGAATCCTGGGATTTTAATAAAAAAAACTAAATTGCCTCATAATTAAAATCTGGATTAGAACATGTTCCCCCTTTTTTTTTTCGTTTTGATCAGTACAACTTTTTTTTTTACTATGTTACAAAGTTTTCTTCCTGCTAAAATATAATTTATTTTGTCTCTTATTTAAGAAGTGTCTTTATTGTTATCTCTGTATCTCTATATGCAGTTGTTAACATTTTTCTACTGGTATCGTTAATAAATAAATAATAGTGAAATCATTAAAAAGTATAAATATGTCGTATTTGTATCTCTGAGATGTTCCTACATGTCGGAAACACTACATATACCTAGGTTTTCTGTGTATCCGGTATACAAAGTTTAGGGAGTGTTGCTAAGCTAGGTGTTTTAATGTACACGACACTATTTGTGCACTTTTAGGCTCTGCAGAATCACATTTTTCTTATCTCCCTCGTTGGTAAAAGAGGATAATTTCTCTAATGATGGAGGCATTCAAGTTTCACCCCATGTCTTGACACGTATTTAAAAATATACTCATGAAAACATAATGAAACTAAAACGGACGCAAAATAGAGCTCTGAGATATATTACAAACAAATATTCATATTCTATTACAGTAACAGCATTAATAAAATCACGGAGTCTAGAGACACTTCAGAACAAAAGATTAAAAAGTAAAGTATCAGTTTTACATAAAACACTGATGAATAATTTACAATTAAAAAATAAACAAAACTTAATAAAAGACAGCAAGATAAAGACACATTTCTCATTCCATATACTAGGACACATTTCTATAAGTGCTCCTTCTACCCTAGAGTACGGAATGGGTTTCCTGAATCAGCCAGAAAAACCAACGACTTAGTTACTGATCAACATGCATGAATAGCTTGACATATGAAATACAAAAGGCATTATTATCATCTCTTCCGAAGAGACGTCTAACTTATAAGATAAGATAATAACAGAAATTAATGGACATCACGTGTCTCATGAGAGACACAAGACTTTAAAAACTTCTTCTTATCGATAGAATAGCAAAGATAGGCAAGACGCTGAAATCGATTGTTTGTTAATAGCCATGTACTTGCTTCTGACTGTCAACTTGATGGACTTGGTTTGAACCTCTAGCCACCAGTAACTACTGCTATCCTCCTGAACACACACACACACACTCACACACACCGCTATCCTTGTGTAATTTTGTGAGACGTCTTTCGTAAAACTGCTTCTTGAAAGATGAAATTGTCTGCATCACAGAACTTGTGTATCATTCATTTTGTAGTGCGACATATTCTTTTGTGTATTGTGACATATTCTTTCATGTAGTGAGACATATTTATCCCGCTGTTAACATCTCATAGAAATATTTGTAATTATTGGAATTTTATATATTTAACAAGAACCATATATATATATATATATATATATATATATATATATATATATATATATATATATATATACATCAACTCTAACTGCTCATTCTATTGCCACTTTTTTTAAGCAGTTAGTCAATGAGTTTTAAAAAATTGTTGGAATAGCCTTGGGGTCATTCACCTCATAGTGCTTTAGGGTAAAGCCAGGAGCTCAGAGAGACAGGGTAAGACGGTATAAGCGTGTGGGGGGGGGGGAGATAGAAAGACAGAGAGAGAGAGAGAGAGAGAGAGAGAAGAATCGGGATGGGGGGTTGAAGAAGGTGGATAGTTAACAGTTTGAGTCTCTTATTAGCCGGGCAAGTGAAGTAGCAGTAACACCAAGCCTCTCTGCCCTGGACTAACGGATCATTACACAAAGTTTGTTTACCAACAGACTTACTCCAGACCGCCTCCATTCATGACCGACCCCATTACCTTACATCTGTACATGCAAGAGGGACGGGCCAGGTCACAGAAACAGACAATGATTATCTTAGGATGGTCTTCTCAAAACGTTTGACCAGAAGGAAAAACATAAAGCACCAAATATACCACTTTCATCTCCCCCTCCATCCTCCGAACAAAAAATCTTTGTTTTTAATCTCCAGTCGAAAAAGGTTTATGTTAGAACAAAATTCTAAAAGGAAATCACTACATGGCCTAAGAATTTAAAGATTGAAATTATAATTGTAAATATAAAAGGAACTTTGTACATTAAATAGTAGTTATAGTAGAGATTGTCAACTAACAGTTTTTGTTTTAGTTACTTTAAAAAGTACGTACTAAATGTCCAATTGGAATGTAGCTTAGGAATTATGAACATTTACAAAGCTATGTTTAATGTGAGTAAATGTTACAAAACATTTCGAGGCTTATCAGTCTGTTGTCATGACGCCATTCAGTAAACAGTATCTTAAAAAACACTTAAATTGTAACATATTCCAGTCACATGCTGCTCTACCTATTTTATATATGTTTTTCTATGCGTTATTAGGTTTGGTAGCTCAAAATCGTATGGTAATACAGTTTTTCCATAACAACGCATTTTGTTAGCCGTCTGCACATCAGACGACTTGTTTAAAAAAAAAAAAGCGTGGTGAAGGGAGCCGTGACCCGCCACCATTTGGAGGCGATTGTGGTGCACAACGCCACAGGTAACACGAAACTTGTGTAATGTCAAGCTGGGGCAAGCAGCTTTAAGACCTCTTCAAACACAACTGAGCAGAGCTAGACCCTGTAGACACATAATACATAATATGGATGAATCGATATTTTCTCATTTGTATTTGTTTTCCTATGCCAGAAAACAAAACCAAAATAGAGCTCGAAATTGTTCGTGTAAGTAAAAAGGTTCAGCTAACTGTTCTCCACAGCATACACGGAATGAGAAAATGATGTAGTTCGGCGAACTTCCCCAAACCTTAACGACATTATCTCGAAGCTTCTAACTACGAGATTTAAAGTTGACAACATTAGAAAGCTCTATCCCTTTATCATTACATCTAGCACACTCAAACACACAGACACTCACTAACGCTCCAGATGCTAGTATTACTACTCACGCAGCTAGCGATCACTACTGAAAGAAATGAGCCCGGTCCACTGAAGAAATGAAGACGCACTTTTCCGTTATCTTGAAGAGAAAGAAAAGAATGAAAGAAGGGGAAGCGGCCATCTTTTTTTTTTTTAAACAAGAATCTTAATTCGGAAACGGTAATGCAACCAGGAACCACAACCGTGTGGCCACGATGGTGGGGCAGATTCTTATCGTTAAGTGTTAATCTCCCTTTTAAAACACGGGCAGTAAGAACAGGAGATGCCATTAGGAGATCTCAGAGGAAATACGGAGAGATTGAAGGATCGCTAAGAACGGAAGAAATCGAGGGCAAGGAAGGGGCAGTAACAATGTAAAAAAAAAAGTTTTGAATAACTTTGTGCAGTC
Source organism: Biomphalaria straminea (assembly GCA_021533235.1). Lineage (NCBI taxonomy): Eukaryota > Metazoa > Mollusca > Gastropoda > Planorbidae > Biomphalaria > Biomphalaria straminea. The sequence continues at coordinate 26,247,502 of JADKLZ010000130.1, read as the reverse complement.
TAGGATACACCGTGCTTGCTATAAAAGGGAGATAATAATATACAGTTTCCCTAATGTTAAATGTGCCCTGTTTCCGAGTAAAAAAAAACGTATCCTAAAAAAAAAAAAGTTGATCGTTGGTGTTTATGGTGGTGGCACGTTCCTTAAACAAATCCCTATTAACTCTGCTATGGGGATACCCTCGAGCAGTAGGGCCTGATGTGGCGGCCGTGTGTCATATGTCATTTAGCAATATTGACAGAAAAAAAGAAAGTCTAGTCTAGGGAGGGTTGAAAGGAAATGTAAGGTATTAGCACCTGGCCCGTATTTCTTTGGCGTATTTTTAGTTCAAATGCTTCCCCAAAATGATGTGAAATATATTTAAAAAATAAATTCCTACTTTATGTTCAAGTAATATTGTAAGTAAACTAAAAGTATATATTTTATTGGCTAGTATGGGGAACGAACCCACGACATTCAAGTGATGCTCCATTCAACTAATTCCCATCTCCCAAGCTACTACTGTGTGCAAAATTTTAGTTTGAAATACATTTGTATTTTAATCTTACAGTTTCAGACGTCAATTCAATACATGCACTGAAAGCTTGGCACCGTTTGAGTTTACAACCAACTTCCAACCATCTTTTTGATTTTTTATCCGACTTCCTTCCATGAAGAAAATGTAAACTAGTAGTAGGAATTGGAAACATTTTGTTGGTAGGAAGTCATAGGAAGCATTGTAATCTCAAACTACGAAATCGCTAGGAATACTGCGACCAATTAGTCTGAGTCTCTGTGTAGAAAACACCTACTGGGGTTAGAGGTAAACCTAAACAGTGTTTGGATTTGGTGTGGAGAGCAGATACAATTTATTTTTAATGCTACTAATTATTATTATATTATTATAGCTTTTATATAGCGCTACTTTCATGCTTATAGCATGCTCAGAGCGCTTTGGTCCAATCTCATTTGTGGACCAGTGAGGGGAGGGGGTATCTAGGAGTTGGTTTCCCGTGCTGCCTTTGGGCGCTCAGTAAACACAACTCTGCCCAAGTCGGGTGTCGAACCTCGAGCCAAGCTCAAGCCGCACTTAGCCTCTCGACCACGCTTCCAACAAGTGACAGTAACACCATACAATAGGTCAACTGGTCAACCCATGAAAAAAAGATGTGACGAGTGTTTGAGCATCAAACAAGTTTAAATAAAGACATTTAATTTTGTCTCTGCCTATGCACAATAGCATTCAAAATATCTAATGAACGTATGGTATATGAATGTATGTGTATGCTAGATACATTTTATCAGTAGACATTTTGAACAATTAATTAGTAGTTAGAGAAAAGTAAGAATAAAGATTTTGTCTAAAGAAAAAAAAATACATTCGCAACATTTTTTCTTGAAAAACAATTGAAATAAAGACGCCTCATAAGACTTGAGAGAAAAAAAAAAAAACATTCGCAATATTTTTTCAGACTTCTAGAATAAAAAAAAAACAATTTGGTCTCCAGACTGGAGAAAAAAAAAAAGATTCGCAGCATTTTTTCAGTTCAGTTGGCAACTGTGCTTGGAATCAATCAAACAGAAGTGCGTCTGTCAGTCAGTCATGTTGCGGAATGAAACACTCAGTGTTTGATGAACTTCTCAAAACATCTGATTAAAGTCTTAACGACTCTCAAGCTCCAGCACACGAACTGGCACACGCACACCCCACTCCTCCCCACCTCAACTAACATCCACACACTTCCACCCTCGGGCTGCTCAGGAAATGAATGGTGAGAGCCACACCCTCTAACCCAGAGGTTGCTGCTAGAGGGAGGGGGGGGGGCTATTTTTCTTGCCCACTCTTCCTATTCAAGGCTCACCCAAGCGCCATATTTAAGTGGATCTCGCGCTGTCGGTAGCCGAGTGTTAGCAAATAGTGATATTTCCATTTTAATACAACGCGCCCAGAGAAAAGACTTTTTTTGTTTTTTCTTATTCTCGATCTCAACAGTCCGGAGGCCATATTAAGGTCGTCATGACACTTTCCCCCCCTCCCTTGTCTTTTTTTTTTTCTCTCTCTTTTCAAACCAATATATGAGTTGTTACAGACGCTGTCGCTTGTCTGGACCAATCAGAGCAGATGTTACATTTCGAGGCTAGAGAGTTCCGCTTTTGAACGATGATTGTGACCACGGTCGAAAAGGGCGGTGGGGGGGGGGATGTTTTGACCCGTTGACCTCCATGTCTCTCTTGTCATGTTTGTCTTGGGAAGTAGGCTTGTTGGGGCAACTTTTTAGAAGCAATTTTCTTTCCATTTGATGCCTCGCCTTGCCCCGCGGCCAATGGAAAACTGCAACTGAGACAAAACGATAAGGGGCCTTAATCTTCAATCAAAATATTTTGGAACCCCATGACGGTGCAATGAAAGAATCATTCTCAAATTTTAATCGGGTCTTCTGTTACCTCGCTTAATCGAGCACCCACAAGCTGGTAAGAGCACCCACAAGCTGGTACGAGCACCCACAAGCTGGTACAAGCACCCACAAGCTGGTACGAGCACCCAAAAGCTGGTACCGAAAATGTAGAAGTTTGGAACACTTCTTCCAGAGCTGAGGCTAATACTTTCTTGGTCAGCATCTCTCTCCACATGGTGAGTTCTAGGACATCCACATATTAGAGGTGGTGACGACCAGTTGTTGAAACTGTCGCAAGCTGTCCATAAAGGATCGAGGTACGATTGTCCTCCGTCCGGCAGGCTAGCGAAGGCGGCGTTACCTGAGGATTATAAAGATGCTGGGAAAATCCGTTGTACACAGTTTCTTACCATGAGATTTTCTGTAAAATAAAATATATTTTTATCTATCTATCTATCTATCTATCTATCTATCTATCTATCTATCTATCTATCTATCTATCTAAAAAATATCTATCTATCTATCTATCTATCTATCCATCTATCTATCTATCTATCTATCTATCTATCTATCTATCTATCTATC
>JADKLZ010000130.1:26182610-26194644 GCA_021533235.1 Biomphalaria straminea | reverse complement strand
AGACATATTTTGAACTGCTTGATGTTTGATCTTACCTTGGATTATTTTCAAGCTGAAACTTTTTAATTTGGTTTCAAAATTATTTATAAATTTTTTAATGGCTAATTTTGTTTCAATGTTTCAGGAGAGTCTAAAGCTACATGGCAGTTCTCTATATTGGATGATGGCCTGTATGAGCCTAATAAAAAACTGAGGTTAACATTAGTCGATCCTGTTAACACAATACTTGGCAAGAACAAGAAGTTAAAAGTATTAATAATCAATGCTGTGAATGGTAAAGTATACTTATGTTTTGTACATATCCTATCAACATTCCATTCCTTTGTTCTGTTTTTTCTTTTAATATTTCAATGACACTAGAAATTTACATCAGTAATACAAATAGTAAAATGCATCTAGTCATGCATGTTAACCAATGACTTAAATTTTGCTAAGTCATTGGCCCAGGCACCCATTCCATGCTCTAATAGCACTAGGAAAGAAGGAGCATTTGTACAAATTTGTCCAAAAAAATGGGACAAGGAATGTGCTTTTACCTTTGTGTTTTTCTGAGTATTTTATTAGATTATGTTTTGTTACCTGACGAAGTTGTTTGAAGTTTTGTGAGCCCTGCGCATTTTCAAGCTTTTTCTATAGGCACAGTTTTTAATTGATCACACTTATTAATTCACAGCTGATTTCCTATATTTGTTTCTTCTATATTCTTGTATATTGTCACATGAATTTTTATTAACAGGTGAGTGTGAACAGTTCCTTGGCATGGTTAGCAAACATTCCATGGCTGATGACAAATCTACTGCTGGTCAGTCTGGTGGACAGGTGAGAGAACATCTGATACCATAACATTAGGCTACCTACTTCTAGAACCATTTTTATCCTAAAGAAGAATGACTAATTTCATTTGTAAAGAAAACATATAATATTTTCAGCAATGCGATACTTGATACTACAATCATCTTTTCATTTTACAACTCTATTTAGATCATTAGAGAAGCCATTTTTATACATTTTGTGGCATAATCTAGTTCAAATCACATGACTAATTATGAATCATTCATTCATAAACAAAAGAAAGAACCAACTAACTACTCATTAAAATAACCTCAAGACTTTTGCCAAACTGAGAATATTGCAAACATTTTTATTCAAAGAGAGAAAAATTTTAAAAACTTGAACTTGGGAATGGAGGCAAATGTTTTTGATCAAGTTATTAATGACAAAAGAAAATGTTAAAACATTCCCTGCTACTGTGTCTGAGATGTGTAAAATAGATTGCAATTTTGCATTCCTCAGTACAACAAAGTTGGCAATCGTCAATTGACTCATGGATTTGACAACACTTACCTTAACACTGAGGCAGAGCAGAAAATTCTAGCAAAAGAAACATCCTCTCCATCTTACTCTCTTCCTAAGAGTTCCTCCTCTCCCCTAAAAAAGAAGCGAAAGAAGAAAGAAAAGGAAAAAGATAAAGGAAGGAAGAAGAGGCGAAGAAATGGAAAGAAGAAAAAGCTCCCTGGAGGAAAGAATGACATACTGATGCCTGGGGGGAAAGGACCATTTGATGTTACCTCCCCTACTTATCAAGACTCTGGTCTCTTGTCCACAAAGCAGGTGGGTTATCATATTTGCTAATATACCTAGGAGGTATTTTTCTAGAGATTCTAGCATGATATAATTGTAACCTCAAAATAGCCATCAATTGACAGCATTATTTACCTTAAGTGAGTATCACATTAAAGAACAATAATGGTAGAAATGATAATGCCTTGAGAGCAAAATTTAAGGAAGTGTCAGTAGTTTTTCAAAGGCTCAAGAAGCTTAAGAACTAGGAGTATGGTAGTTTGCCTAATTAAATTATACAGAGTTCAGCTTTAGCATCCAAAAAAAAAAGCTAACACCAGTTCAGACTTATGTATAACTAGTCGACCAGCGGCATAGCATACGCCGCTAGTTTCCAGGGCAGGCCTTAGGCACTGCAACATATGCGACCGCAGTGATTCCCGCACTTTCATTGGACCCGTGCTAATTTTTTAGGTGTATAAATTATTAAATCAAGTTACATGAAGTTAATTCCTTTTTCCAGTCTATATTTATTTATGTCTTTGCTATTTTGGATACACCATTTCCATTCACACCATGCTGCGCCATGGGATCTTCCCATTTACTTGTTATAAGTGAATTCATGAATAAAAAATACTATGAATGGAGCTAAAAAATGGCTAATTGACCTTAATTTACGTGATATTAAGAATAGAGTTGCACTCATGTAACAATGCTTTAGAAAAACAAATTTGAATGTTAATTTGATTAAATGGACTATAATTAGTATGTTCATGTGCTAAAGCATAAAACTATCTCTGGGAAGAGAAGTCCCATAATCTTAGAGTTGAATTCGAGTTTTAGATCTAGATCTAGATCTTGGAATTGAGAGATGAGTTACCTTTCGTAATCATGTCTAATGAACGAATGTGCGTAATTTGTGATATTAATTAAAGTACTTCTAAAGTGAAACCTGAGAGTAGACTCTATCTGTGTATTGTTGTTCTAGTTTCCATAGTCTTACGACACAATAATCCGGAAATACTTTTAATATTATGACAAAAATGGAGAAGAAGAGAATTATGTAAACACCACTTTCATTCTCAAAATAGTGCGGATTGGGATGCACCAATTTCCATTCACACCGTTCTGTGCCATGGGATCTTCCCATTTACTTGTTGTTGTTGCTTACTCGGCTTAACTTTTGAACTTGTCTTTTGAGAAATATATATATAGATTTGCTTTAGAACATATAACTTCAACACTATTAAATCAATCTATTGGTTCCACCAAATGTCATTAGAAAAGAATAATGTCTTTTTCTATTAAGATCACAGCCACCACAAAGAAAATATGTCTTCCTTTTTTAAAATTGACTAACCTTCTCACTAAACAAGTGAAGTCCACTATGACTGAGAAATGCTATTTTGTATGATTAAGTTTGTGTTAGCAATGACTAATCACCTTTAATAATCATCTTTTCCCTACTATACCAGGTTAAGACAATGACTAATCACCTTTAATAATCAACTTTTCCCTACTATACTAGGTTAAGACAATGACTAATCACCTTTAATCTTCTGTTCCCTGCTCTTCAGGTTATCAAAAAGTGCACTCCAGCAACCAAAGACCTACTTCATTATGATGACATCAATTATCAACTGCGTAAATGTGATGGCAAAGAATGGCAGGCTTGGAGCCCAAACTCTGGCAATGACGGAGTCACCACTCCTATATGTGAAACTGGTTAGAACATTAATTTACATGACAATTTTTTTATATTGAATGTAAAAAAAAAAAAAGAAAGAAATGATTATCGACTTCTGAAAGGACAAAAGTACGAAAATGATATTGTTTCAGTAGCTGGGAAGAACATAGAAATAGTTCAAAGCTTTAAGTACCTTGGAACTGTATTAGACTATAAATTAAATTTTATTGAAAAACAAATAGACACAAAAACTCTTTTGTTCCTTTGGCAATTAAATTGTTGAACAATATGTAAATTACTGTTGTAAATTTTGCATGTTATGTTAAAGAGAAGCTATATCTTTTGTGCTATCATACATATGTTTGCTCTCATCATGTATTTTTTTGTAATACACAATTTTAAAACAAAATATCTTTGCATTATAAAGATTATTGTCAATATTATTATTAAACAAGTTTTGAACATTGAATACACTGCATGCACTGTTTTTTCTTTCAAGCCAGTAAATCTCAAGAACTGCAAATAACATTACTTTATTATTCACACACTACACTGTTAACCAAACAATTCTCTCTGGTTGAACATGATATATAAAATATCAAGTCAGAAAAAAAATTATTTGCTTCAGATTTAGACATTTTCTTTACATTTAGATGAAGTCATTGTGTTATACAAAATGTTCTAAAAATCATTGACAGATTTTGGGTTGGTTTTGTAGCTATCTAAAACTTGAGTGTTAGTATAGTATTTTTTTTTCAATTATATATTTTTTCCCACTAATTTTTCAGGCTGGTTTGATTATGAGGGTCGATGTTATAAACCAATGAATGAGAGGCTGGCCTGGGATGAAGCTGAGGACAAATGTGTCAAGATGTTTCATGGACACCTTACAACCATCAAAAATGTCAAGCACATGAAATGGTTGGGAGAAAAATTAGAGGAAAAACCATTCTGGATAGGTCAGTGCACTTGTATTATCTCTTACAAAACTCTCTTGATATGCTCCAAAAAAGTTATTGAAGTTTAATTATGTTTCTTCTTTATCATCAACTACTCATATTTCATGTGTTTGTTTTAAATCTTTTAATATAGAATCTTGTTGAAATTTTTGTTTAGTTTTATTAGTAAGGCTCATGTCTAAACAAGCTTTTAAAGAATAGTGACTATGAAAGAGCCTACTTCAGATCAATTATAACTAATGAAGTACCAAATAACTTAAAGTATACAAATTTACTTAATTTTATTCCATGTTTCTTTCAACAGACTAATTCTACTATAATACTTAACAAGAGACAGCATAAGAAGTCTTAAACACAATAAATCACACTGAAATTAAAAGTAGTTCCCTTTTCAAACATTGGTGGAAATAACTTTTTATAACTTGGCCATTCTCCTTGTTGTCCTCCCTCCTCCCTAATCCTTTTTAGTCTCTCAATCAGCTTCCTTTCTTTTATGTACAATAATGTTCTCAAACTTTAAAGAAAAAGTAATTGCTCAGGGCAATAACTTGGTCATGTGGTGTGGTCTGTACTGGGCTCCAACCTTACCAGCTGCAATACACTGTCATATTTAAGGAAGTCTGGTCTAAGATGTTATAAATCTTCAATTCTAAACGAACAACTGAAACATGTAAAATAGAACAAAACAATAATTTAACCTAAATAATTAAAAGTACTAACGTTTAAAATGAAAGGAAGACATAGATAAGATAATTGAAAGCTAATGCTTCAATGAAAACTTTTTAGTATCTAACTTAACTATTCTTAAAAAAGAAAAATGTATAATTTTTTTTTTGTTCAACAAAGGACTCAATGACAAAGTTCATAATGGCAGATGGCAATACACCAATGGAGATTCTGTTACAATGTACAACTGGCAAAATGGCAAGCCTCACATGTGGCGGAAGGGACACAAGAAAAACTGTGTTGTCGTCAAGAAGAAATACAAATGGCGCAATAAAAAGTGTGACAACTACCAGGCTAGATACGTGTGTGAGGCTTTGCCCAACAAGCAGCCAGCAGAGGTAATTAAACAGCCTCTGAAGTCAAAGAGAGGCTCCACTAAGAGGCAGACAAGGCACCAAAGGATAACAGACAGAATCCAGCCCATTAGAAATGGTTTCAATTTCTATGGAAATTCCTGATTCATTTGAACAACATTCTAGGCTACAAATGACTTACAAACTACATGACAAGAGATGTACCTATTACTATGGACTGATAGTGTTCAGTGACTTACTTGTGATAAACAATTGCAGAAGTTTCAGGGCTTCATAACGCAAATGGCATGACAATTCAGAATGTTAGAATGCTTGTTTTTTTTTTATCATTTTGGTAAGATGTGATAAGCTGATTTTTTTGAATTTTTTTATTTTTTTATTTATTAGTAAAACAATTTTTTATAGCATTTGAAAAACATGACATAATAATCAAATGGCTGTTTGCTTGTCATTTGCTTGTATTAAGGACCAAAATATTTAAAAAATGACAGCTTCCTAAAAGTTTAGGATTGTCTTATCCCAAATCAATATTTCTGTCAGAAGTAACCTGTACTATTTTGTGAAATATATACTAAGAAATTAAATGTACCAATTAAGTTTGATTGTAGGCTAACATTGTTTATCATATTTCTAGATAGATAAACATAATGGTAAATGATACTCTTCTTGATTTCTAGTAATTATTGTGTTGCATACAGATTTTCTAAGTTATTAACATATTGTACTTAAGTATAAATATTCAATTATTGTTTTTTTCTTGGAATGTAACAAGTCATTTCATTGTAACCAAGGTACACAACTCTGCCATTTATGTGTTATGACTTTTAAATATGTAATCTCCCTGGAACCAACAGTAAGACCAAGGAATATAACTTGTCTTTTAATGTAACATGGCTTTTGTACATTGATTATCTATCTTGGTATAGAAGGATAATTAAGTTGAACGATAATTGTTGAACGAACACATAATATTTACATATGATTGCTCTGGAATGGCGTCTGTATTAATTTAAATACATGTGATAGCTACATGTGTATACTGTATTATTATTTTGTTATAGTAATTATAGTGTAATTGTGTTGTATCCTCCCAGTAAGTTGTCCCAGTTTCTCTTACAGCACAATTTATCAAACTATTGAGATGGAGTGTCCATTGGATGTACAATTTAATTATTATTTTTACATCCATTGGCATGGAGCACACACTTTCTAGTATACATCTTTTGATGTTTTTTAATCATGAAACGACACTGTCACATTTTATTTGTATAAATTTATTTTTTAAAATGTTTTCTACAAATTATTTTGATGTAGCGGTTTCCTCAAACATGCATTTTTAAAACTGATTATATTGAAAGCATTACTGTCCTGTTTGCCACAGCATATGATTGGAACCAGTAGCTTTACTATCTGTTGTTATATTTGCATTGTATAATACATGATATATTTATCTTAGAGAAAAGTAGATATAAATCTTAATTTATATGAGTATTTTAGATTTCAGTTGCTTTTTTTTAAAGTTATTGCTATCTAGGTAGTTGTATTTATTTTATTTATACATTTTCAAACAATGTAAAGTCATTTTTTTGGGAAATTTTGTGAATGTTTTGATAACAAATCTGATGTGTGTAGATTTGACTATCTTGATTTCATAATATTTTTTTTTTAAGTGGGAACTTTACATTTTTCACCGTAAGAGCCCCTTGAATGTTCATTCATTGTGTTTCATAGCTATCTTATTAATATAGAATGTGTAATCAAATGAAAACTTGAAAAATCAATAAATGAATAAAAGTTATATTTTATTTGCACCGCTAAGCTCCCTTCCAGGTATCAGTATTAAAAGTTTGTTTACACCTGGAACTGAAAGGCAAGACAGTGAGCATCATCCAAAACACTTTTGAGCCACAGAATTGATACACTGGTTTTCAAAATGAATTTTGACTTATGTAGACATGCTTTTTTAAGAGCCTTTCTATACACAAAATTTGACCTTTGCTTGAAGGGAAGTAAATTACAATTGTGAGCATGTTAAAATCTATTCAAAAATTTGAAACCATTAAAAATTTTTAAATCATAATCAGAATGTTTAATAGGATGCATTTACAAATAATATGTATAATGTTTAAAAATAGTTTTTGGTTGATTATTGGGCAATACATTGGAAAAAAATGTGTGTCTTATATTTTATTGGTACACATTTTTTATAATGCCTCACATACTTGTTTGTTGAAACTTTGTAATTTTTTTTAAATTGAAAAATACATACAGAGAGAAGCTATTTATTTAGAAATACTGTGCAGTCACTATTGAGAGTAGAATAAATCAAGGTCTAGTCGAAGTCTAGCATTTTTTTTTTTAGGAAAAATTTGAAAAGAAAATTTCGAGAAAAAAAAATGAGATGTATAGCATTACTTTCTGAATGATTTTTTTTTTAGCTTTACCTCTGAATTAATTAAATGATAAATACTGAATAAAAGTACAGATATATCTGGCTGGTAATACTAGTTGTATATTTTTTTTAGAAATATTTCTTTATCTTTTAAAGAAAGTGTTTTTAAAAATATTCAGTCATGTTCTCTACAAATCTTAATGGCTTTTCTCTTTTCTTTTACTGCAGTCTATAATTGTCCTTTCTTTACTTTCTTTAAACTAATAACCAAAACAAACATATGAAGTCTTTGATTACATGGAGTATTGCAGTTAAAGATATGTTATCTGGTCATGAATAAAGATAAAATATCAGATGTTATGTAAACTTGTATATATAAGTATTAACAAATAAAAGATAGTAGATACACATAAGCAATAAATTTGTTGGTGTGTTTCACATGTTGTTGTATGTATGTTTTTTTCATTGACATAAGAACCATCAGATGTATCTATTTTTTTATATTTATCTTGAACGTTTTTGACTGAAATGATGGGAGTAATTGAAAGAATAAGAATCTGATTATTTGTGGCTGTACAATGAGCTCCTATTGTCACCATCTATTTCTGTTGTTTTGTAATTTCTTTGTATATAAATAATTTTGTATTGCTGTAAAAAAAACAACAACTTTGAACTGCTGTAGTATATATCTGTGTGTGTGTAGACATGTCATTGTAGTTAATTGTTTATGTTTAAGTTTCCTTTCATCGCTATTTAACATCACTAGTTTGCAGGCATTGAAATAAACTATTTTGGTATCACAGTATTAGGGCATTTATCATTATCATATTCTCTTTCTTTTTTTTAAAAACTTTTTCAGGTTTTTAAATGTATTTATGAATAATTAAAAGAAACTTTGTCCAAACACCACACACAAAATATTACTAAACAAATTACAATAATGTATTGACATTGTTTATACCATGACAGACATGAAAGATTTAGATTGCAATTTTATGATTCAATGTTTTCATCTCCATATTCTGTATTGATCTGCAAAATATTTGGAAAGTTTTTATTTTAGGCTACCAAAAACATTTTTTTATATATTAAAAGCTTTTTAATATGTTTGGCATACCAAAAATGCAATAATTTTCATACTAAATACACAAGTAGTACCAAATAGATTTTTATTGTTAATACTGCATAATGTGACAATCAATATGACTTCACAGATTTATTCAAAACTTGATATTTTATTTTTATTATAATACATTCTTTAGTGTTTTAATTAAAAGTTAAAATATTGTTCTTACATAAAATATAATATTTTCATTTAGATGTAAAATCAACTTTGTTTTATTCATCCACTGTAGTTGTTTAGATGGAACTTATTTTATTAATTTCATTTAATTCATGTATATCATTATCTTCAATCGTAAAAAAAAAAAACATTAAAAATATTGTTTCCAAAGATTTGTGTTGTGACTTCGTTTCATATCTTTTAAGGTGAGTAACCAGATTTTTGTACCGTTACAACATGCATTAGAAAGTGTAAGCCACTTGGCCACCCAGTTCATTGAATTTGAGTTTTCCCACATCTGACTTGGAATCAGATTTATTGATTCATTATATATATAGTTCGTCCATCGTGGTTCGATGATGACCACTTTGTCATCCAGAGCCAGAGGGCTTAGGGCTTTGCACTGGGGTTTTGTGCCTCCTCATGTGGCTGGTGAGACCTATGCGAGCCCGGAATGTTCGGCCGCACTCTGGGCAGGTAATTCCAGCTGGAGCTAGTGTCGTTTGCCTTGCTTTCCTTCTTTGGCGTTTTTCTTTCGCCAGCGTTGTTCTTTTTTCCTCAGCAACCTGTGCGCCGGATCTCAAAGCGCGGCGCCTTGATACTCTGTCATGTGCCTCTGTCTCCCAGGTGCCTGGGTCATTGTTGAACTCCTTTAGAGAAGCTTTGAGGGTGTCCTTGAACGCTTGAAGCGTTAATTGATTTATTTATTAACATGAATATGGGCAACATTTTCAGACCCGTCGTGTCATTTCAATACACTTGAGCAGCTAAATGTAAATAAAATCCGGCCTTCTTTAGTCCTAGATATGAAGCTATAGGCTAGACGAGTTTAGTTCCTAGACTTGAAACACTAGGCTAGACGAGTTTTGTCCTAGTCTTGAAACTCTAGGCTAGACGAGTGTTGTCCTAGTCTTGAAACTCTAGGCTAGACGAGTGTTGTCCTAGTCTTGAAACACTAGGCTAGACGAGTTTTGTCCTAGACTTGAAACTACAGGCTAGACGAGTTTAGACCTAAACTTGAAACTGTAGGCTAGAAGAAGCTCCTGTCCATCGTCCTGACAATTTTTCTGCCTAGGAGAGAGAAAGTGGCGTAGCATACATGGCGCGAAGGGGTTCTGTGAGTCCGGGCCCACAACCAGTGGTGTAGCAACAATGACGTCAAGAGGTTAATTTCGCTTGGGCCCATGACTCTTGGCCATTTGGGGGCCCACATGAGAGCTTGACTAAAGTGAAACAATAAATGCACTTTTTGTAAAATTCTATTACAATTTAAACCGCTCCCCACTGACGCTCCTGAACATCTTACTAAAAATTCATGTATTGAGTTAAAAACATTCACCAGTGTTTTAAGTGTTAATGTAAGGAAAATTGCTTTCCATCAGGTTTTGTAAATTGTAATGGTGGCAAGGCTAGCATGCATTTGAGATGACAATCGTTTTCATATGTCCTATTTGCCCCCCCCCCCCTTTTTGCATGTTGATAAAACCATTGAAAGTAGGCTATTACATGAATTGAGGGGGGGGGGTAAGAAAATATGAACGTGTTGTACAGGGGGGAGGAGGGCGACAATAACAATTAGGTCTATAGAGAATAGAGTTAATCCTGATATTCACGAATTAAAATTTCGATACAGCTGCTAATTATTTAATTTTCTCAAAGCTTAATCTGTTATTTTTCTTTTCTTTTGTATTTAAAATATGTAAAATGTTCTAATTGTAACACATATGACGTAGAGATCTCAACTATTACGTTTAGGTCTAATAGGGCATAGATCTGTCTCAATACTTGTATTTTTAATGACAATTAAATCCGAAGAAATTGACATTGTAAAATAGTATAAAGCATAAAATCAGGACGACTGCGTTATCAGAAATCTTCATCACATTCATGATCACATTACATTGTTGTTTTGTGTTGTGTAAAAAAAAATAATCATTAGAACAGATTTTAAAAATGGTGAAATCTAAAAAAAAAAAGAAGAAATGAAAATAACATTAAATAGTGAGCCAAAGAAACACCAGAGTGTTAAAATGAAATATGTTTGTGCTATTGCAATTAATGGGGAAACAGATTTGGGGAGAAAACTTATAACAATGATCTAGAGCAGCGATGCCCAAACTACGTACCGCGGGCCAGATCCGGCCCGCGACGGTGCTCCATCCGGCCCGCCGAAGCGTTGGCAAAAGTGTAGAAAATCCACTCTCACAAAAATAAGTTTGAAAAAAAAAGTATCTTTCTCTACATTAGGGTAAACGGATTGGTATTGATAATAAGCCACCATATTTTGTTTTATTAACATAGAGTGTTTCTTTTGAAGGACATTAACAGCTTTATAAAATCAAACACATAAATGAATCGGTTTTTTTGGTTTGAGACGCGATTTCTAGATGAGCCGATGAGAATATTTACCAAAAAGAACCATTTTCAGACGGCAAATACATAACAAGTGTTTTCTAGCAGAGAGGGAAGAACTGTGTTCTGAAAAGAATATTCCTGTTGACGTTGTCAACCTTTCTCTTGACTATACAAGGCGTGATAAAGAAGATATCTCCATACATTCAAATTTAACAGACAAACAAGATTTCGAAATTTCTTCTATTGTCGCCGACGAATCTACAAACTTATCAGATACCACTCCAAATCTTGGTATTAATTCGCGGTAAAAGCAACAGTTTTGAAAGTTATGAGGGGTATGCGTGGGACCACCACTAGCAAAGGTCAAGTTCTTTCAAAGAAGTTTCAATCGTTTCAGAGGATCTTTCTCTTACTTGGGAGAAATTAGTGGAAGTGACTACTAAAGGTGCCACAAGTATGGTTGACAGCAAGAGTTATTAGAAAAGTTCTTTAGTCAAATGGAACCGAGCCTCTGTGGCTTTACTGAATTATTCACCAACAAAATCTATGTGGCAAGGTGTTCATTTAATGATAATCGTGTTCAGATGGAACAAAGTTCGTGGTTTCAAAAATCTGTCTGCGGCCAATGTTTCAAGTGTCCAGACAGAGCTAGAACTGGTTGACTTACGAAGCTAAACATCCCTGCTTGACAAATTTCCAATTATTCAGATATTGGATTTCTACGCTGAGTTGCGTTTAGAAACATTTCTAAATCTCCGA
>JADKLZ010000130.1:26146312-26156940 GCA_021533235.1 Biomphalaria straminea | reverse complement strand
AAAAAAAAAAAAGACGATGACTGTAGATCTATGGAAATGAACAGAATACAAACTCTGGGGCTATTTTTTTTTTTTAGAAAGATCAAAACAAAAAAAGTGAAATGAATTTCCTCAGTTAACTTAAATCAATCTATGTGAAGTTAGCTCAACAATTTCTCAGTAAGCAACCACTAAGAGGTCAAACAAAACTTTCTGCAAAATTTTACAATTGAGCATTTTACTTTGGTACACCCAAACGCATCAAAGAGACAAAACGTTTTTTTTTTCTTAAAAAGCTTGCTATGTAATCTGCGGCCTTTTGGGGGAAATACCGAAAATAAAATACAACGTTTGATCGAAAGCTTGCGGTTTTTCACGAATAGCGGCCCAAAGGTTGCGATTATGCCAAAAACCGTTCTTAGTGAGCGTCTAGTAGGTAAAAGGAACCTGTGTACGAAATGTCATGCGGATATGTACTATTAAACTATAGTTTAAGAGATTTCGTGATCAGTGAATGTAAACTTACAAATATAGAGTAGATAAGGTGTTGTTGTACACCTTTAGGCCCATGACTAATAAATAAAGTCTATCTCTTTAAAAAGCCTACACATCAGATAGAGGTAGTTTCACTATAGCTACAGAGTGCTTTCTATCTGGATTAAACGAAATGCACTATAGGAATTAATGATTATTAATATTTCTAATAATTAATAATCTACTTATATGAGTTCAACAAAATTTGTTGTGTTTCTTTAAAATAGCTTTTACTAGTATTAAAAAAGTTCAGTTTAGTACTATAAAAGTTCAGTTTAGTAGACCCATATTATACAATTTTAGTTCAGTATTAGGCCTATTATTAGGCCTAGGTTCAGTATTATAAAAGTTCAGTATGAGATTCTTTATAGTCTACTTACCTGAGTTCATCGACTTTTGTCATAAGGCTTATTGATTATTTTCGTTGAGGATTATTGATCCTTTGTTTGTCTCTGTGTCAGATTACTTTTAAATTTTGTCTAAAATAATAATTATAATATATAAAAATAAATTACGAATATATATTATAAAAAAAAATGGGCGAAGCCAGGGGAAAGCTAAAAAAAAAAAGTACAGTCACGAATTTCCAGGGGTGGGGCTGTGGTCTCCCTCCTCCCATATAAAAACTTAAGCAAAACTATAGTTACAAAAACATATTTCTCAGAATAATCTGTTTTACTACCAGTCACTAAGACCAGTTAATAAATAGGATGTAAAAGCAAACACGAGAAGTAGACTTTAATGTTGTTTTTAAAGCTATGTTCTTTTGTTTTTTTTTCATGACTTATTGATATCCTGGTGCATACTCAACATCAATCAGTTTTGTACAATGACTTATGCAACAGTTCCTTCATGTCTTTTATAAACGTTTATCTAAGCTACTACACTACACACTTGACTTTATAGAACACAAACTTTTTCGTCAAAAGAGTTACACAACAGGTTGGTATTTTCTTTTAGTGACGACGAACGAGTTTTTTTTCAACTGAAAGTGTGACAAGAACCCATTCGGGGAGACATTTCTTGAAAAACGACAATTTAAATCAGTGCTGTCCAAGCTAGTTCAACACGGTGGCCATTTTAATTTCCGACACTTGTGTGGCGGGCCACAAGAACGAAAAGGTACAACAACGAAATGAAATTAACCTGAAACTATTTGATTAGAAATGCGTAGATCATGTACTTCATTAAATATTGGGATATTCACCTTTTTTTTTTCACGCGCCCATTTCTCTACTTAAAATATGAGCATTTCTGTAACTAGCTTTACAACCGACTCATTTTCTCTTTTTGGTGACTATTCCAACCAATCCATCAATCTCAGGCGTTTAAACCGTTTACCCTCTTCAATCAAACAAATATATCGAATGACATATTTATGTAGATTTTGTTGAGCTGATTTAATCATGTAAGTACGCCCTACGTGTTTTCTTTTCCCTGTGTATACAAAATCATAGATACCTATATTGAAACTAATACATCAGGGTAAAAAAAAAATAAACTCATTTCAAATATGAACAATACAGAAGGACGTAGACCCTACATGTATCCTATAGTTTCTTTGGTCTCAAAGTTCCAAATTATTATTGACCGTCTTTTAAGACAGTTTTTTTTTTTTTTGCGATTAAGTAGATTTAATTTTTAAAATAATATATGTTTCTAATTAGGATTAAATAATGACATTCTGAATTCCAGTTGTAAAAGAAATTCTCACTGTTGAATGTATCTCTATAAGTCCTATATAATTTGACTTATTCCAGGTCTTGTACATTTAGCCCACTCTCAACACAGCTTGGCTATTGTGTACACTTATGAATAACAGTCATACCTATGTTTTGTTTATTTCGGCAACAAGTATCAGCTATTCATCAGACCATGCAATACGTGAATTATTGAATGGAACCGGTCGATAATCGGGCTGCAGAATTTCTACGAGTTGCGTTCACTGAAGTCACAATTGGGAAACATTGATCGTAAACCTTAAGAGTTTGTTTGCTTGGAGAACAGGTTCAGACCTTTGGTTAGAAAACAAAGTATTAGCATATTTCTAAAATCAAGCTTGTCAGTAATGTAAGTCTACAACACTCTTGCACTTTTCACTTTGTTTGTTATATTTCTGTTGCTGTACGCAATAAGTAAAACAAACAAACCATGAATAAGAAATATGTTGGCTACATTTTACGCTTAAATTAAAACCTCTTTTATTTTTTTTATTCTTATGATATTGTTACGTATTTCTGAATCTTCTGGCTAAATGTACTAGTAAGCACTAAAATAAAAACACGAACTCAACTTTCAGCTTCATATAACTTTATTGACTATTAACTCTAGCAATTCGTCACTGTAACATGTAGCGTAGAGGACTGTACAATATCTGGTAGTTTACAGTTAGCTATACTTCGTTGCAATTCATCTCTTCTCAACTTGCATCGAGCCGTATTCCGCTCTACATAGCTTTTCCGAGTCGTACTCAACTGTACATAATCAGAGCCGTACACGTCTTACATCGACTGTATCGACACAGTAGTTCGCCGTATAGACTTAAACCTCTGTAGTCCACTCCAGTTAACTCTACCATAGTTAACTTGCATCGAGTCGTACACATCTCTCTTCTACTGTCTCGCACAGTAGACAACAGTAACGACGACTCAACAGATGACTCTACAGACGACTGCCTTTTCACATCAACACTCTGGCTTATATAGAGTCCCTAATCTTTCCTCCAAAGTTGCACAAACACTGCTAGTATCTTCTGGAACAACACGGGAGGAAACGTCACATCCTGTCTTTGTTTATACATGTAGATTTAGATTCCAGAGAATACCCGCTGCAGTGTCATCTCGCCGGGGTCTCATGTAGTGACCTCTACCTGTCACTGTTCATTCGTAACACAGCCCCCCCCCCCTTCTTAGATCTGTTCATCCCCTGGAACAACACGTGAGGACACGTCAAATCGTGTATTTGTTTATACCCGTAGATTCCAGAGAACACTCGCTGCTGTGTCATCAAGCGGGGTCACACGTTGACCTCTACCTATCACTGCTCATTTGTAATAAATAACCCTATAATGTTCATGGTCCGAGTGTCCGAGAGTATGCTAATTTAGTTGATATTAATAAAAGATTTCTTTTGGCTATAAAAAAATCAGATTTTACCACCAGATGTATCTTGCTTAAAAAGTCTATATTCTTTCTGCTGCTAATAGATTGACAGTAAATACCAGCATTTTCCGACGTGTTTACAGCGTTAACTGCTGTTCTTATCGAAAAGTGCAAGTCAAATATTAAGTCTGCTAGTCACTGTACTTTATTTGTATTTGAGATCAGTGTGTGAAGTGTATTATTTGTGGGAGGGTTGAACCTAAAACCAATTTTTGCTATGCCTTTGGAATTTGATCGCTATAATTTGTTTTAGTTTTTCTCAGGCTTTCGATTGCATTCTCGTAAATTAACGACTGCTAGACAAATCAGATGGCCTTTACAATATCTGCCTTATAGGCCACAAGGTCTGAAAGGGGAACTTTTACTTTTCTATGCACCCTTATAATCCTACAAATAAAAGAATAAACACTGAAGGCCTATACAGATACACCCCTTATTATTTTTTAAAGATATCTCCACTCTCTACCTTACATTTTAGATTGTTATTATGTTAAGCGCATTTTATTTTTCGATTAGATACATTCCTTGTAAATGTACGTACACTTCAAGTGAAAATATTTGTTTAGCAAGCCACCCTTCCTCCTCCGCTCTATGTACACACCTTAGTCCCCCATTGTGACAAATTAAATGCATGACTTCAAGCTATTCAGATCGATTTAAAGTCAACTAACTTACAATACACAAAGGGAGTTCACCCACAATGCGTCATTCTTGTTTATAATCACCTACATATCTCAAATAGGTTTTCTTTTTAAAGAGATCATTCATTTATGACGTCTCTGAATACTATGACATGTCGATATTCACCTCTTACCATTTTTTTCCTGTGGATTACTAATCACTCTAAAATATTTAATGAGTAATACTTTTTTTTTACTTGAATGACTAAACATAACAACAGAAAGCATTTTTTTTTAATTCAGGAAAGCTTGAAATAATTAATACTACATGCAATTCACTTTAGCACTTTTCTAGCCTAGATTTGCATATTGTAATGTAATTGTGTCAAGAATAGACAAATAATACCAGCAAACAAAGACCAGTCCAGATTTAGTCTCTCAAACAGTTGTTCAAGTAGAGTTGAAAAGAAACACAAAACGAAAGTCTCATATGCAATGAACGTTTTAAAAGACACTCATTTAGCCGAATTCAACAAAAGAAAAGAACGAAACTAAAATAATGCCAAGACATTTTCTATGAACACGCCCACATTAGCATATGAAAGCCATATATTTATGTAGTTCGTCTATCCCACTTTCGTTGTTTTTGGCTTTATTACTGGATGTTTCTGATTTTAATTAATACACAAAATAAAGGCATACAGATTTAGATGGATACAATTTTGTTTTTCTAATATTCTAGTGAGATAATCAAGAAACGTGTAATATAAAATAAGAACCAAAATGCTAAGACAATTTCGTACAAGTGCGCCTATTCTACTAGTGCCATGGAATGATGGAACGGGTTGCCTGAATAAACCAGAAATACCAAAGACTTTAAAGAGTTTACCTTACCTTACCTATACCTAGTCTGTTGGACCGTTGGGGCACCAAGCAAGACTTCTCGACCGTCTTTCTCCATTCCTCCCTATCTTTTGTCTTGTTTAAAACCTCTTTCAATGGTAGGCCCGTCCATTCTTTTATGTTGACCTCCCATCGCTTTCTCTGTCTGCCTCTTCTTCGTTTTCCCGGTACTGGTCCCTGATGGAAGGTCTTTACAAGCCCCGCAGATCTTGTAATGTGGCCATAGATTTTAAGCTTTCATTTTTTTTTCGTTATAAAGAGTTTAACTCTTTTATTAACATTCGGGACTAGATTAACTATAGACCATAGACATAAATAAATACATAGACATAAATAAATATAGACTGGCGAATAAGAGAATTTTATGAAAGAACATTTGTGTATTGCAATTGTGTGTATTTTATTTTATGTCTATAAATTTTGTTTAATCTCTAAGACTGAAGATCATGCAATTTTTTAATTTTTCATTTTTCGGAAATCCGAATTCAATAGATATACATGTTTTCAAGTTACATGAAGTTACTTCCTTTTTCCAGTCTATATTTATTTATGTCTATGAGATTAATCTATGGATACGAGTAAGACGTAATTATCAACTCTTTTGAGGGAGCTTCTGTAATTTTCTTCTTTATTTGTCCTACAAGTTGAGTCGAAGTCTGTTTAGCTTCCATTTCGGCCTAAAAGTCTCATATAACAACCGTTTTTAGCTGACAATCCTGTGATATCCTAAACAAGTACACACAAACACACACAAAAAGTATTTGATATTTGGAGACTAATATTTATATCAATTAAATAGTTTTTTTAAGCAATCAAGTCAGGCAAAGATATTTTTAAAATATTTCATTTATCTTGATGTTTAGAAATAAGGATTAATGTATACTTGTAACCTGAATCAGAATCTAATGTTAGGCTTCAGATATTGAGACATCGACCTACAGACCTAGATGTTAACACGGAAAGACAACATCAAAAATGGATCGATAACACTTGAATTAATGGTGACATAGATCAAGGACTGTGATTAAAGGTTACACCTTTTCAATTAACTTTTTGCAAACCATTTTCATTGAAAACAAGTAACACAGTCTAACAACGCTAATTACCTAGGTGTTATAATAAATGAAAAACTGTCATGGAATGATGGAATCCCCATATTAATGTACCTATCAAAACATCAAACAAAGTATTAGGGTTTATTAGAAAAGATTTCCGTTAATCAAATAAGAACTAAAATGTTGTTTAACCTTGGTTAGGCCAATAATAGAATATGCATCCTCTGTTTGGGACCCCTCAACTCAAGAAAACATTAAGAAACTGGAACAGACACAAAATAGAGCAGTGAGATTCAGAACTTATATGTTACAGACGTTACTTCAAAAAAGATTATATGCGTCATGCATTTAGTCATGCATATTAACAAATAACAAACGAATATTCACATTTGACTAGAGTAACACCTTTAGTAAAATCACTAAATTTAGAAAGCCTTCAGGATAGAAGACTTAAAAGTAAAGTAGCTATTATCCATAAAACACTGAACGATAAGGCATAATCTTCAAATACAATAACAAAATTTAATTAAAATTATACGATTATGTGATTTAAATCACACGATAAAGGCACATTCCTCGTTCCAAATGCTCCTTCTTCCTTAGCCCTATTAGAGCATGGATTGGGGTGCCTGAGCTAGCCAGGAAAACCAGTGACTTGGCTGAATTTGAGTCATTGGTTAATATGCGTTGCTGGATGCACCACGCGTATGACGTAATTATCTTCTTTTTTTGAAGTAGCGTTTGTACCATATAAGATAAGAAGATAAGTTTAATTTTATTAGATTATAATGTATGCAAATGCAATCAGTTTTATAAAATACATTTTTTACAACTATTCACTATTAATATAAAAAAAACAACAACAACGCGGGAGACTATATAAATAATATTACCAGATGGTACAATCATACTGTATAAAATTATTTTTGCATTTTTTTTTATTTTCTTGAAAAGTGTTCGGACACTTTTTTTTATAATACACTTATGTGAATTTATAATTGTAATGTTTACTTTGGTTTTAAAAGTGGAAAAATATATTTAATATGTACACAAGTCAAATCTTATTTAAAACGTCCTTTCATAAGCAGCGTTTCATATTACTCAGGTGAAACTTGTATGGTATACAATGTTAACATTCAATGAAAGTGAAAAGTTTCTTAAGTTCTTAAATTAGATAATTGGCCTTTTAGAAAACGCGCAATTCAACTCATTCAATAACATAAGATACGACAGGTTCACTTTGAACCAATGGTCTCAATTATTACACCATTCAATTCATATTAATACTTACAATGTAATGATAATAAAAATTAATAATATACATTCGTATCTCCCTATTATGTGGTATCATTTCTTCCGTCTGCTTAACTATATAATACTGCAGCTAAAACTTTAGATACATACTGATGTCTTCTTTTTATATTGGTGGAGCTAAGGTTGTGGTTGTTGATATTTTTTAGATCATAACTTCTGATATTCTTGCTGAAAATATTTAAAGCTGTCTGTTTACCTTCCTGAGTCGACCGATTTTGAGTTTTGTTTGTTTACAAGCTTTTTTTGTAACTTTTTTTTATCTCGACCACTGGAACCGGCTCATTATTATTCCATTTGTTATTAATTTGAATAATGTTGTAGACCCTCTTGTTAATACATGAAAATCTTTTTTGTTACTGTACTTATAAATCATTTATTAGACAAGGTGTCTAAAATATCATTTTCTTAATGTATGTAAATTAAAAGAATTAAAACAATATTTACACATATTACCCTAGGCATGTAGGTGACAAAATATCTCATTTACAATGCATGACAATGACGATAGTTGTCTGATTTTTTTAAAAAAGAGCAATGGGCATAATATAAGCATTACATTGTATTAAAGCATGTTGTGTGTGTGGGTGTGTGCTTGTGTGTGTGAGTGAGTGAGAGAGAGAGAGAGAGAGAGAGAGAAGAGAGATAGCTATGCCTAACATAATTAATTCTAAAGCCTTCGCAGAAAACATTTTTCTTTTCATTTTAATTTATTTGGTATGTCCCTTCTATGTAATAAAAGTAATACCATACAATAATACCAATGATAACAAACTTCGATTCTAGCGGTGCTATTAAATGTCAACACTCCAATGATTGATATCCTTTTTGTTCAAGACATCTATTCTTGTCAATACATACTTGTTCGCATTTACAATAACAACATTATTAAAAACATAATAGTCGGACCTGCTTTTTGCCGTTGGGACACATACAATCACACATACAAGCACATATACAAACACACACAGAAGCACAAATACAAGCACACATGTATGTCTTAACTTCTGCTATGCGGCTCATCAGGTTCGGCCAGTCCACTCAGTGGCAGTGACAAATGTCTATGATATAAGTGGGTCATAAGGTTGACACAAGTACGAATGAAATCTTTTGTTTGTGCCGCAGACGCAGCCGCCTTGAAGTCATTTAATATGTTGGGGAAGAAAGAGACGATTACACTACACATTATTACACGTATTCCTGACCTGTCAATATCAACAGATAAGCTATTAATTAATATAACATATCTTTTAGACCTTTTAATTCATATTAATATTAATAATATTATAACTGTATAAACTAATAATGAAATAGCATAATGTATTAGAATATTTAATTCTCATTAATATTAGCAATGTAATAATAAAAATATTAATATACGCTCGTATCTCCGTATCATGTAGTCAGTAACTTCTATTGCGCAATTCAGAGTGTAGATTTGTAGATGATAGTGAAAGAAAATGAAAGTGCCATTCAGATGTTGTATATTATGGTCTTGTAAGTCCATGTGTTTGTAGAAGAGGTGACCAATATTCACCTCTTCAGAAGGACACTCAAATCTCGCTTCCCCCTCAGAAAGCAAGACTGCCCACTCTTTGATGGCCTCACATCTCTAACACCTGGTGCTGTCCTCTACCTTATAAATTACAGACGTTGTACCCAAACAAAATAAAGATAATGATATTTACATCCTACTTGTATCCTTGTGTTCATCTCTTTGACTAAACACAATGTTGGGATGTGACAATAGATGCGGGATAGTAAAATTCGCACTATTTTGTCATATTTAAAAGAATTTCACCTCAAAGGCGAGGAACTGCGGCACAAATAAAGTAGCTAACTTATAGATTATTTAATAATTTGTAAAAATATTACTAAGAGATGTTTCTGTACAATCATCTTGATATTCATATTACAGAAATGGGAGCAGAACCACAATATGTTTTATTCAGACGTATCCATTAATTTTTTTTCATCGGGCCATGCATACTGCTCTTTAAAATACATTTTAACATGTTAGAAAATTACTTTCACAAATTAACAATCTATTATCCCAAATGTGTTATTCTCACGGTAAGCATAGGAAAGTTGGCGCCTATCTTTTTAATAATCTAAAGCAGTAGTTCAGCTGTTTGAAGAGACTCAATCTAAGCATTGTTCATGTGTTATTTACATAACTATCCGTTTTCGTTTATACTTTATTTTTATATAAAAATCTGATGATTTTCAATATTTGTCAATAAAATGTCTACTCCTGGCTATGTCCAAAATTTGAAACTTATATTTAAATCAACCATTGATTTTGTTTTTTCATAAAGAAGACAAAAGTCAATTATTTCAAACTCCCGACAACATTAAAATGTTGCCATTTAAAAGCAGATTTGTTTTAAGAAATATAGAAACTTAGGACTGTCTGGAAATAACTAAGAAGCTAACCACAGATAATAGCAAAAGGGAGATAAATGTGTTTCTCTTAAAAGTAATAAAAAGCAAGTAAATTTAGACCACATTCCTATATGTAATCAAGACGTCTTTAATGATAGTAAATAATCAACACTATCACAATAACAGGGGAGAAAAATGTACACTACAAAATTATTTATCTATATGATATAATAACAATGGGCTATAACTACTTTGGACGGCTGCCTTGTCGTGCCTCTCGGTGGTCCCGGGTTCATATTCTGCATACTGCCATACGCCGTCGTCCTGTAGGAGATTTGGACTAGTAGATTATCTTAAACTCTGGAGGAACATTCGAAACATGTGAAACATACAAAAATTAAAATATTCTCCTTTCCTTTTGTCGTGTTTGTAACATAATGTTAGCAACAGAAGGAATGAATGTACTGTTCTGAAGGGCATACATAACTTTACAAACAGAAGAACTTGTATGACTTGACAAACGTTCAAATATTTTTCTCTATTTATAACAGTGAGCTGTTGATTTGTAAGCTGTATATATAATAATAATAATAATAATAATAATAATCTTTATTGTCCGTGAGGAAATTTGTCTTACAATTTGTGCATTACACCAAACAAAACATCAAGCCTAAAAAAAA
>JADKLZ010000130.1:26128194-26139260 GCA_021533235.1 Biomphalaria straminea | reverse complement strand
AAAACATTAGGTACACAACGTAGTAAGTGGTAAGATAAAACATTAGGCAAACAACGTAATAAGTGGTAAGATAAAACATTAGGCAAACAACGTAGTAAGTGGTAAGATAAAACATTAGGCAAACAACGTAGTAAGTGGCAAGATAAAACATTAGGCAAACAACGTAGTAAGTGGTAAGATAAAACATTAGGCAAACAACGTAGTAAGTGGTAAGATAAAACATTAGGTACACAACGTAGTAAGTGGTAAGATAAATCATTAGGCAAACAACGTAGTAAGCGGTAAGATAAAACATTAGGCAAACAACGAAGTAAGTGGTAAGATAAAACATTAGGTAAACAACGAAGAAAGTGGTAAGATAAAACATTAGGTAAACAACTTAGAAAGTTGAGTTGGTGATAACGTTATGATAAAGTTCTATACCTATCTATTTTTAAACTACTTACTAAAACGAATACTTTAATGAAAGCGTGAAGCGTATTAAATCGAACAAGAAATACCAAGTAGAGTTCTTAATTTCAAACAATATAACAAATACTGACTTCCTTTTTTTTCTAATTAGCTATTAAATTAGTTTTCATTTCCACGTAAATTTAAATATATGCGAATAACCAAATGAGTTAAATAATATTCTTGTGTGGAGATGATATTTCTCTTTACATTTAATCCTTGAATCAAGCTCTTCAATCTACATATTGACGCCCATTCGTAGCAGCAACCAACTTTTTTATTTCTGTTAAACTGTTGAACTATCTTTTCATTGAGGCGGGTCTATTTTCTATCCCCTAAGGCAAATGTCTTTTATCTCGTGCCCCATCTTAGCACAGAAACAGCTCCACCTATCTTCTAAACGTCAATGACAAATACAATTATAGATACACATTTCATAGTTAGACTTGTGTAAGTTTGTGTTTTTTTTTTTTTTGTTTGTTTGTTTTTTTACGCTATTCAATATCAATCTTCCAAATGATGTCTGTAGTGTTTGCAATAAAGTTGAAAAATTTATTAACAAAATGTCAAAAAGGTAATTTAAAAAAGCAGAAGAGGGGGAGGCAGAAAGAGGGAGATGCAGAAAGAGGGAGAGGCAGAAAGAGGGAGATGCAGAAAGAGGGAGAGGCAGAAAGAGACATTTAAAAGAGTCAGAGAGAAGAAACAGAAAGTTATTGAGAGAATAAAGTCAGAATGTTGATGTTTACGTGATATATCTTCCAACATAACGCCAGTAACAAAACGAGAAATATCATCAGCTCAGTCTGCCCGACACTATCAAACATGGATATTATCATTTAAAAAACAAAACATTAAGAAAAGAAACAAGAAAACTTACATGAAAGCAGATGATAAAACTTTGAAATGCTCTAGACACACTGTGCAATCTTGAATGTCAAATCACCTAAAATGGTTTAAATGTGTGCCTGACATCAAACGAGGCACAAAACAAAGCGTCGCTAATATTTCAGTAAAAGGGAAATAGTTTATAAATCAACAAGAATAGCTTTTAGTTCGTTGTGAAATGTTTCTGTATTGTACGCCTGAGGGATTTTGATGGGTCTCAAAAGTTAAAACAAGTTGTGCGGGGTTCGTTTTAATGAAAGCTGTGCAGCGCCTGTAGTCTACATTTTATTGGAACGCCCTGGTGAGAAGGAACTATATTTAGAATCTAAATATATTTCTTTCTGCCATTGCGTTGAACAGATGCATAACATAAGTTACATTTGATAATTTGAGAATTATGTCAAAGGAAAGGCGTCCGAGAGATACTCGAATAACGCTAAAGAGAGAGAGAGAGAGAGAGACAGACAGACAGACAGACAGACAGACAGAGAAAGGGATAGATAGAAGATAAAGAAAGTAAGTATCAGCGACACGTCCTTCTGTCTTTTTCTGTAGGGAGTTACATAAAATAGTCAAATAAGGCCGATTTCTTCACTGGCATATACAAATGTATTACTTCAGTTCAGATAATCTCTCGATCGAAAGTTATCAGCGTAAGCGACACACAAGTTTGTCTTCCCATCTCTTCTCATGGTAAATGTCTCTCTTTAACATAATCTTTAGAACAATGATTCCTCGAAACAAAATGTATAAACAAAAATTTTAAAAAAAATTTATAGTTCTTTACAAACGAGACAGAATGTTTTGACAAAAGTAAGACTTTCTATTTGATTAAGTCTTTGCTTGTTTAAATCTCAGAAGCGCCAGACCAATTTCAAAATTTTCTCGCTGAATTGTCGTTTGAATTTAACGATGGTCCCGGGTTCAAACGCTGCCCGCTCCCATCCCCCGTCGTCCTGTGGGAGGTTTGGACTAGGAAGTAAACTATCTTCAACTCTGAAGAAACATCCGAAACAAATAAAATAATTTACAAACAATCAACCTTTACTTTTCGAGGTTACAAACATTGTAAGCAGTTCCATAAAGACATGCACTACGTATCCTCTGTCATCTGATAGCTTAACAGAAACTCATCAACATTCATGTTTCCTAATTTATCCAAAGACAATTTGTAATGTAGATATAAAATGAGTGCAACAGCCAATATCCTTTCGCATGAGACATAAGATACAAGTAAAAACTGTTGAGCAGTATTGAAAAAGTTTTTTCGTATTTCACAAAATTAATAGTAATTGTTTAGAATTCTTGGACTCAAAACACTGATTAACATTAATACCCTTCTAAAAATGGTATCAACGATGATTACTTTGTACACAGTGAGTTATCCAGATGTTCACCAACAGTATAGGTCATCTTCCAGAAAATCTCCGAGCTAAATATATTTTTAAGAGATAAAACGTATGATTGATAATAATAATAATTTTATTTATAAAGCGCTGTTAACAAACAAAATGTAGGTTCAAGGCGCTGTAATAACATTACAAACACAAACGTATGTTATAACAAACTTATCATAAAAAGTTCTAAACAAATAGGTCTTGATGTTCTTCTTAAAAGTGGTGAAGCATGTTGTCTGTCTGAGATCTATTGGGAATGAGTTCCAAACCTTTGGTCCGTGAACTGAAAAAGCCCTCAGACCGTAGCTTTTGAGGGAGAAACGTGGCACCACTAAAAGCGTTGAGTCCATTGAGAGTAGGGCTCTCTAGGGCACATATGGAGTAATCAGTTCGCTAAGGTACAAGGGCATCTCATTGTTGTATATACACTGATGACAAATTGTGGCGACCTTGTAATCGATTTTTGCTTTCACAGGAAGCCAATGGAGCGTGCGCAAGAGCGTAGTAGCAGAATCTCGTCTTGTTTTTTTAAGAACTATTCGCACGGCGTTGTTCTGGATACGTTGCAGCTAGTACCTGCTAGTACGGCGTTGCAATAGTCAAGGCGGGAGAGTATGAATGAGCTAGCGTTTTTGTTAACTCCGTTGTTAGATATGGTCGGATCTGGCCTAATCTGCGCAGCTGCAGATAAAGAACCTTGCAGAGCTGCCTTGTGTGGGTCGAAAGATAGTGTTGAGACAAAGAAAACTTCAAGACTCCGCACTACATGGACAGAAGAAGAAACCTGGCAGTTCGTGATAAAAAGAGAATCTGTGCTCTCGACTTTTGAGACGTTGTTCCGAGCGCCAATCTCAATGAGGCCTATTTCTGTCTTGTCTTCATTCCTCCTGAGCTTATTCTCAACCATCCAATGATGCTTCGTAATTAAATCTCTTCCAAGCTTCAACACTCGATGGGGTTCAATTACAGAATTCAAATTAGCCAACGAAAAAATATACAGATATTTTACATTGGTTATAACACATTCGAATAAAGTAATGAAAGAAACATTCTAATAGGATTAAAACTTGTCTGGCATCAAGATAACGATCAGTGACAAGAATCACAAACCACTGTTTTATTGTCATTCTTTCTTACCTCATTTGTTCACTTTGTAACTAAAGTCTGCATTTTTTTTTCACCAATAGTTTGGTGCAGTGCTTTTTTTTAAATAGGTGCCGGTCATAGATATAAATAAATATAGACTGGCCAATAAGAGATTTTTATGAAGGGAAAATTTGTGATTTGCAAATTAGTGCGCTTTACTATACAGCATGAGCAGTATAAAAGTTAAGTATTCATATCTATTTCAGCCATAACCTATATAAGTATTACAATATTTTTATTAGTGTTTTTTTTTAGCGTGACTAATGTCAATTAATCATAATGTTCATTTTTTGTTCTGAAACTGTTTTTTAATTTTGGCTTATTTCAACATTCTGCTGAGAAAATCCCTAATTTCACTAATTCAAAGTTAAGGACTGAATCCATTACTACCTTTTTCCAGTCTATATTTATTTATGCTATCTATGTTATTTTGTTAATGAAAATAGTGCGGATTTGGATACACCATTTTTCTTTCACACCATGCTGCGTAGATGAGGAGTCAGTGTAGTTTTGTTTAATCTCTAAGACTGAAGATCGTGCAACTTGTCAGATTTCGGAAATCCGAATACAATGGATATACATTTTTTCAAGTTACATAAAATTACTTCCTGTTTCCAGTCTATATATGTCTATGGTGCCGGTATTCTGTGATAAATTGCCTAGCTTTTAACTACTAATAAATTAATTATAAACTTAAAAATACAAGAAAAATAATATTTTTGCCACAATGAAAAAGGTGCCTGTTCGCCGTACCGGTGCGTACCATCACAAAAATACAACACTGGTTTGTTGACAAAAAACAATATTATATTATGATTATAATTTTGTTAAATAGGGAGTGTGTTAATTAGTGTGTATCACGCATTGTAAAAAAATAGTATCTGAATACAGCCCTTGTTCTTTAGTTTCTCTCTTAAATTAACTCAATGTTGCAACATCTAGTGTTGGCTATTCCGACCAAAGCTTTATTAAATGTCCTTAATGTGAACGTTACTACTGCATAGATTTGTGTAACATCGAGCTATAACACATTTTGACATTGCCCCCTAGTGTAATAATTTTACTTTAATTATAGCAATTTATTTCATGGTACCAATACTCATAAGAAAAGCATTGGACATTGAAAACAAACCATTGTGATTTTAAAAACAAATTTAATTTTTGTGAAATTTCAATGAATTTTATATTTGAATTTCGACTTATCAGTCACGTAGGATAGACTGGTGATCTCAAGTTTTGATGTGTAAAGGTAGATAAACGGGTTTACAAAAGATTGTCAAGTAATAACAGTTCAAAGCCCAGAGTTATCATGCACTGATAAAACGATAGCACTGTCATGTAGGCGCTTCCTGTCTGGTGGGAATCTTCATCTGAAAGTTTAAAGAAAAAAATAATTATTACAAATAGTTTAGTTGTTAAATGATTACCTGTACTTTAATCTGAGATTGTGTTATGCAGAGTGTGCGCGTGTGTTTGTGTGTGTGTGTGCATATGGTGACGGTGGGAAGAGGTTAGCGATTGGATGTGAATAATACAACAGAGGTGGCATTGTCTTCACATGGTCTTAGGGGAGACGACTCCAGAACGTAGGGCTATTAAAGTATTATGTTATTAAAAATTGTAGTGAGTTAAATTTTGTTGAGATCATTTATAACGTTCAGCCAGTAAATAACTACATTTGACATCGAAAAAAAAATCAGTTTATTGAATACAATACATATACAAATTAACATTACGTATGCACTGCTAATAATATAATCTTTAATATATTTCCGTACTCTCCGTATCAATCATATCAGCAAAACTTTTTATTAGCAGACGTCTATTTGGTATGAGAAGAGTTAGGGTTGTAGCTGTTGGGTTAGGGTTGTAGCTTTGGGTTAGAGTTAGGGTTGTAGCTGTTGATGGTTTGTAGTTCATGTCTTCTGATATCCATGCTAAAAATATTGAAGCCTTTCTTTGTAACTTTCTTCGGGGGTTACCACTGTTTTTTCTTCCAGAAGTGACTAATGATGTTATTATGTTTTGATTAGAATGATTGAATAGTTATAACCCCACACCAACCCTATGAAAATATAATACCTCTGTAGGAGCTATTGTTTGATAACGATGTACTTTCAAATGTTGAATCAGCGTGTGTTGATATAGATTCGGTTGAAGGTATAATCATAGATGTTGACACAACAGTTGTTGATAATGCTTCAGGTGAAGTTGCTGTTGTTGTTAAAAGTGCTGATGTTGTATTGTCTACAGCTGTTGTTAAAAGTACTGATGTTGTATTGTCTACAGCTGCTGTTAAAAGTGCTGATGTTGTATTGCCTACAGCTGTTGTTAAAGACATTGCAGGTGAGGTCAGCGGTGTCACAGGTTGGGAGCTGATGTCTATCAAAGTGCTGGACTGTCTATTGGTCCAGAAAATTTTCTCTTTTTGTATATAAGTTACTCTGAAAAAAAACAAACATTAGATAAAAACATTCTTTTTCTGTATTGTGATACAGTGGTAATTAAATAAAGAGATTAATTGCATCAGTGTAGCAAAATGGCTCCTCTGGATATATTGTAGCCTTTTTCACGTTATGAAAAAGTCAAGGCTCAAGTAACAAAAATAAAATATAAAGCTAGCACTTCTTTGTTAATGCGATTACTTCATTACCACTAAGTAATAAATGATAGATTTTAAAAAAAATTGAAAAATGTTTAGCCGCCATAATTACCTCCTTTCCTTCCCCCCACGCCCCGTGTTGTTGACGGTCGTTGACTTGCAGCACCAAACTGCTGATAGACATAGACTACTAAACCGCTGTAGGCGTATTCTATTTTAGCTTGTAAAACTTGAAATGACTTGGATAACTTCTTTGTGAACGAAACTAACTATAAATTGGATTACAATACCTCTATTCAAGACCGAGCTTCATGGAGCCTGAAACAAAGAATTGGGAACCTGGAACGCTGATCTCAAAAACGGCTCTAACGATTTTCCCATAAATTTAACAGTTAAAGTAAATCGATGAGAAAAGGATTTCTAAATTTATTTTGACCGTTATTTTTCAAATTACCAAATAAATACAAATTTAACTTACTATAAAACACGTCTTTCGGCCATTTAGAATCGTCTGTTCTACCTAAGACCGCTGACGACATTTCCGTTTATCTTGCAACATTCACACAGCATAGCTTCCCACCGTCACACACACTCAATAGTACCCAGAAATGTTTTTTTTAGTTAGGTACATGTATAAATCTTAAAATTAGCACAAAGAGTTGCACTATCTACAACATGTTTGTTTTGGTCAAATTTTGTAGGCTACATTTCTCAGCTTTAAAACATTTACTCTTGTTTTGTTCTTTCCAAAATATCCATTAGGCCTACCTAAATATGACATTACCTAAATATGACATTACCTATATATTAAATTACCTTAATATGACATTACCTAAATATATTACCTAAATATTACATTACCTAAATATGACATTACCTATATATGACATTACCTAAATATGATATTGCCTAAATATGACATTACATAAATATGACATTACCTAAATATGATATTACCGACTGTTATCTCTGGGGACATCCAGCTAAATGTTATAGTTTGCTTTAAGGTTTTACTTGATTGCACCAACGCTTTCTGAAACATCCAATTCAATTTACATCCACGCCAGTTTAGTTATTACATATTTATTCCAACTTAAAAACATTCCGCTAAGATAGGAAATTATCTATCTATCTATCTAACTTACTAACTATCTATCAATCTCTTACATCTATTTATATATATATAGGACTATAATTTCCGTCAAAGCCTTTTAAATTATTAGGGTCTATATACTTACGATATTTTGATTTAATAAACGAAGCCTTAAATCAGTGGAGTTCATGTTGATTATTGGTAAGACATACTCCTGGATCGCAATATTTGGTGAGATATAGTAACAAAGAAAGATATAAAGAGTTAAAAAGCAATGTCCTCTGGATTGGAGAAAAAAAAGCGAGTTAAACAAAAAAAAAGGCTTGTTCCTCTTCCACCAAAACTATTGCCACCTTTAACTGCATTTATGTGCACGGAAATGTCTTTCCAGAATAGGACTCTAGTAGCTTGTGCTACATGAGATAAATTATTGTCATTCTAAGACAGAAGATGGCCAAAAACAATACATAAAACTTTACAAGTCTATGTTCAAATTCAAGGCTAAGTTGAATACATGATTGTCAGTGCTAGTGAAAGAAAACATTCCTTCTCTTATTTTAAAGAGGACGCTTGCGGACATAAAGATTTTTTTTTAAAATACAGACATAAACTAAATTTGTCATTTTACATAAACCAATGTTGTTATCAACGAACTTCCAATTTCACCTTGAGCTATCTTACCCCATAACAAGCTTGGCGTGTTAGAAAGTTTCCACTAAAAGCGCCCAACAATTCTTGACTTTGGTCTGTTTCAGATTTTTTCGCTTGTATCATGAATCCTACAAAGCCAGTACTTAGAGCAGCAAGAGTGACTACAAATGTAATAGACAAATATGGTGTTGTTATTTATTGACAAGTATGTTGTTGTTATTAATCGCACAAATGTTGTTGTTATTTATAGACAAATACGTTGCTGTTTTTTTTAATCAATATAAAGAAGAATGGCTACGCAGTCCTAGATGTGATCAAAACATTTTACCATATTCAGCACAGACCTAGCCGTTGACGGCCGGTTGACAGTTTATTTTATCTTTGACCACCTTTGTCTATTTTAATTTTTAAGAAAAAAAATGCAAATAAATTTGTATTGCGACTGTACTGCCACCAGCACTCATAACTGTAAAATAAAGTTACTATAACTCTGGTGTGATACTTTCAATGATGAATAGTAAATAATATTTAAACAATATGAATTTTCACTGCTTCAATATGTAACTACTTGTTCAATCAAGTCTTGTGTCTAAAACTACTCCTTTAAAATGCTAAAAAAACTCATAATTATTCCTACCAATGAAATGTTACGACCACATATTGTGCAAAAATCTAAAAAATTATCTTAAAATAATGTAGCATTCAGATCTTACGATCTATACGGCAAATAATGTTAAGGTCATCTGTTTGTGGCCAACGGTTATCGAGCAGGGTCACAGGGTGTCTTGCGGCCAGCACAACGAAAAATCGCCTTCACTTTTCCCAACTAATGTCAGGTACCCATTAGAGTTGGGTGGACTCTAGGGCGCCCTAAAAAGCCAGAAATTTAAAATCCCAATCTTCACTGAGATTCGAACCCAGGACCCCAGGTTCGTAAGCCAGGCGATTAACCACTGCACCCCTTAATTTTTCTGAGACATTCATTTTATTTCAGATGTTGTCATTGTGGCGTGAGAAAGTTTATCACTGAAGCTATATATTAATTAACAACAAATAAATGGTAATAAAAATAATTAGAGATTGGCACATAATGACAAGAGCACTACAAGAACACTTACCTGCCACAATTTGCCCTGGTGAGAATGTAGTCGGACTAAATGTTATGATGTAAGGGGGGGTGCTGTTTTGTGAGCTTACACCATGTAGAGGTGTTAGATCCGAACAAGAACTATCTACACTGAGTCCGTTTGGATAGCAGAGTCCACGGAATAATAGTATGTAGATAAACCCGATGTAAATATAGATATTCATAATATAAAAATAAAATAATCACAGAACTTCTAAATGTAAAATGTATGTAACTTTCCTGGAAATACAAGAGTAATGAAAAGCATGATCTGAAGCTAGAGTCCATAAAACATCATTTTTAAGACAAGTTTTCAGATTATGTACTTTTTTAAACCTAATCGTTATATCACTCATATTAATTCATTTTGTTAAGGTAGTATTAAAATTAATTTAAATAAATGTATATACAAGATACAATGGTAAGTTGAGCTATGGTATGTCTAACATTATAGCCTACAACATTGTATAAAAGTTCCGACACATGACACTAGTCACACCAACAATACAAGAAATCTACTCTTGCAAAGGAACTGGGAAAAGAATTTTATTAGAAGAAGAGCTTGATCTCTCTCACTGTTTATTTAAACCACATTTCGTATTCTAACTCAACCACTTTCTTTCTGTCTCCCATTTGCACTTTTTAAGCGTTTACTCCGAACAGCCACATCTCTGTCACACACACACACACACACAAACACACACACGCGTAGTCCATCGTTAAAGAATAGAGCTGCCAAGTGCAAAAGACTTGATACAGCTTGTAGTCCTGAAAAGCCAACTCTCTGGATACTCTGAAGAGGCAATCACTTACCAAGCTCTTCAAACAAAATAGAACATCAAGTGTACTGCTAAGGTGCTAGCTAAGGTACCGTTATTTTGACATGACCACAACGTTTCTGTTCACAAACCTAGATCTGGGTATTTTTTTTGTGGAAATTTTTGTTAAAGTTTAGTGTTGGAGAAGAAAAATATGTGCAACAAAGGAAAAAATGGGAGCATGAAAATATTTTGTTAACACCTAATTTCATCTATTATCTCTATAATGTGTAGTTCCCAACTGTCTTACATATGTTGTTGCTAGACTAACCTTTACATATGTTGTTGCTAGAATAATCTCGTCTAATATTGTCTCTGCGAAGTCTAGTTCCCAATGGAATATTCTATTTGGTTGCTAACATAACCTAGCCTAACATTCTCTCTTCATAGTTTGTGTTTAGGTCATTACTGGTTTCTCTGATGCTGTGGTGCGTATTATGCCTATTAGTTTAAATCTGTCAAAATTCCTTCATCCTACACCATGTTTAGCGGACCCCGAAAGGGGAATAGCCGATATTAGTATTTTGTAGTCTGTCTGTTTGTTTGTCCATCTGTCCGGTTCAGATCTCATAAACTAGAACATATATTGAAATTTCGATCTAAAGATGTTTTAGATCTTTCAATGCTCTGATGCAACTATTACTTTTTCTTTTCTGAAAGCGAAAAACCAATTTTTTTAAATCAACTATTCAATAAGTTTTTTGTTTTTTTTTCAGAAAATGAAAACATTTTTAGAACTATTTACTATTAATAGTTAAAAACAAAACACGGTAGACTATTTAGTAAGGGGTGATTTTTAGTACATTTTAGCACATTTGTGTAAACGGATTTAGATTTTTTATCACACACGAAAAATTTAATTTGCTTTACTAAATTGGATACTTTCTATCGTATCGGC
>JADKLZ010000130.1:26116596-26128094 GCA_021533235.1 Biomphalaria straminea | reverse complement strand
AAAATTTAATTTGCTTTACTAAATTGGATACTTTCTATCGTATCGGCTACTTACATTTTAAACGAAATGTTTACTCTTTTTTTTAAAGAGAAAAAAATTAGTATGCATGGAATTCGATTTAAAACAACAATTAATAAGTAGTGTTTAATGTTATAATCGGTCAATAAGATATAGGTGAAGCACAGAAAGTATGAATCTCTTTTTGAGATTTGAATGACAGTTGGGCCCTTTCCAAAACATTTAAATCAAAAATTAGATAATAATTTAATAACATCAGTTAGACAACATTTAACTTATCTTCATAACTATCTGATTCATTTGATAGCCTACATATGCAAATTATCAATGAAATACTAATGGATAATAACATTAATAAATCTCCGTATCCTGTGGTATAAAATCGTTACTCGAATTAACAATAGAACAGTACTGGCAACACTTCCGACACCAGCTAGTCTCTTCTTTTTTGTTTTGACGGAGATAAACCTGTAGTTGTTGATATTTTGTAATTCATAGTTGCTGATATTCTTTCTGAAAATATTGAAACCTGCCTTTTTACCTACCTGAGTCAGGCTGAGTGTATCTCTCGGGGGCGATCTTGAGTTTGTGTTACTACACAAACTTTCTTTTTAAACCTGTTTATATCATATTTTTTAACGAGATTATTTGATCTATTGAGTCACTCCGTTAGTCTGGTAAAAATCTTGTACATTTTAGTTCTCCCGCTTCCCATTCCGCAGATCAAGTTGAATCTTTGCACAATTATTGATTGTTCCTTTCAAAGCATAAATCGACAAATTATTTTATCAGTTAGTCGTAATAAGTAAATTATTTTGCATAGAATATAGAGAATTTGGCGACAGAATGGCATGGTGTAAAATAAATCACACATACATTTCTGATACAGTGTTCTCTATATCTATGTCTCTATATGTGAATTTGTTTGTGTCTGTATTTCTGGTTCCAAATGAACTATCATATCGGATGTTTTCAGCAATTAGTTATTTTATTTTTGCTATATGTTAAAATGTCTTTATATTTAAATCACTAATGTGACTTTCTAAAATGTTTCCATTGTCGAGACCTATACAGAACTTAAAGGTACTCTCTAGAAATGTATTGCATTTAACTGTTGAGTTCATCATGCAGGTTACCACTATGCTGCTCATCTCTTGTCTAGGTATTTTTGGTAATTCATCTGGTCTTTAGCTGCCTGCTCGCGCGGTTTGCGCGCTGGACTGTAGTTCAGATGTATCGATTGTCCCGGGTTCAAACCCTGCTAGCTTCCATCCCCGTCGTCCTGCGGGAGGTTTGGACTAGGAAGCAAATTATCTTCAACTCTGAAGTTGTTGATATGGTGCGCAAAGGTGCACGCGTTCAATATAATAAAGTGTTGTTCTCCGCCATGACACTAATGGTTGTTGTTTGCTTATTGCTTTCTGTGAACCTAGATCTTATTTAACATGGTGGCAACGGTGTATTAATGATCAGAGGTAATCATTAATCAGTATATAAAGGTTGATTGTTTGCAATAGTAAATAGGCAACAATTACAGGGCTACGCTGTGCAATGGCAGCTAGAAATTTCCTTCCTGTACCCGAGCCGCTCGTGTTAAAAGTAACATGGCTGCTAATTGGCAAAAGTTTCACTGGAGCTGGCGAAACTATGAGTTAGCCACTAAATTGGCGGAAGAATCAGAAGAGGTCGGAGTGGCCACATTTTTAACAATTATAGGGATAAAAGCAATGGATGTATATGTAGGTCTTGAAATGGAGAAAGGAAAAGAAAGAAAGATAGAAGAAATATTGAGCAAATTTGAAAGTTTTGTATTGGAAAAACGAATGAGACTTATGAACGCGTGCAACTTTGCGCACCAAATCAACACATCCAGAGCATTTTACAAAACATTGTGGTGGAGATTGAGTGTCCCCAGGTATTAATGAAAACAAAATTTTCGCAAAGTAGCCTTGAGGAAAACCTCTTCTGCCTGTGTTTATGTAAATTAAAGAATCGGACTTGATTTAATATCCATTTTACTGAGTTGAAGATTGCCTCTATTGTTTCGACTTCATGCTAACTAAAATAGGAATGATGTGTCTCAATTAGCTGCAGTCCCTAGTAATTATTATAAAAATATAGTATAATAAATATTATCAACATTATGTAGATTATCTTCATATCAAAATAAGCTTATTTAAATTATCATTTTTACATAGCTTCCTCATAAACTGTTGGTAATTTTGTTTGGTATCTCAAACAAGGGAAAGAAATTTTACTTGACTGGGGAGGTGGTATAAGCTGAATTAATCCACTTTAAAGGTCACCCCTTCTAAAAAAAAGTAAGTTTGAAACAAACAGTAGAAATTATATTTCCTTCTTTGTTCATATTCAACTCACAAGCAGAGTAGTTAGGAAGTTGGCTTGGGTCATGAGTTTGAGTTCAGGTCGTTCCCTTTTTTTTTTAGAATTGCTTATGATAAAATTCTCCCAGATATCTCTTTCTTTCTTCCCAACCCTCCCCCAATTTTCCCAACTGGTCCAGATCAGTAATAGGATCATAGTGTGTTGACATAGCTGAAAGCATGAAATAGTGCTAAAAAAAATTGGTAAGAAAATATTTCTAATCACACAGATTTAGTGTTGTTGGTTTAGATCAGTGATGACTAAACTACGGCCCGCGGGCCAGATCCGGCCCGCGAAGTGGTTCCTTCCGGCCCGCCAAAACGACGGCACAAAAAGTAGAAAATTCCCTCTTTAAAAAGGTTGATAAAGTTATTTTAAGTATGGTAGGGCCCAAACTAGACTAGATGGACTAGATGTATAATCTAACAGGAAGAGGGAACGGTTCTTTACTGTCTTATGGAGCATGATAAGCCAATAGATTTGATTAGTAAACAAAGTGTGGTTGGTTAAAAGAAACAACAAACAAATATGGCAGAATTCTTGTCCTATTGTTAAACTATGCCTAGAGATGATTGAATAGTTGTCAAAAAAAAAAGATAAGAAAATGAGTCTGTGGTTAAGCTAGATATAATGTTGCTCATATTTTAAGTGGTGAAATGAAGCCATTTTTTTTCCTAAGGGTAGAAAAGAAGATAAACTTCAAACATTTCACTAATGAATGTAAGTGCTAGATCCATGGGTTTTAGTTTAAGTACCATTTCATTACGTTTTTGTATCTTTTCAGTCATGTGGCCCATGACATGAGTGTCGGAAATTAAAATGGCCCTCAGGTCGAATTAGG
The DNA here is from genome assembly GCA_021533235.1 of Biomphalaria straminea. Lineage (NCBI taxonomy): Eukaryota > Metazoa > Mollusca > Gastropoda > Planorbidae > Biomphalaria > Biomphalaria straminea. The sequence goes on along the minus strand of JADKLZ010000130.1, from coordinate 26,124,850 downwards.
CTGGGCATCACTGGTTTAGATCTATTGCAAGCTCAATTACATGACTGACCCAACTAATTGACACAATTATACTTTGTATAACCTTTTTAAGTATTTTGTTTTCTTTTAAGATGTTTTTGTTACTTTATCATCTGCTGCCTCATTGATTCTCCATAGAATAATTTAGTTCACATCTTTTGCAAATGACACTTGACCTATCAAAAGAAATTCTTTTGATAAAAGCAAGAAAGATACCACTTAGGAAACAATTTCTAATTCTTCACTTATCCTAGAAATAAGATGTTGACTACAGTAAAATAACCCATGTTAGCTACTTTAAAAAAGAATATCAATTAAACAATTATAAATTGACTATTTTAGCATAATTTATTTAACTTATAAATTTATTCAATTAAAGAGGCATTCTATAAGTAGGCATCAATTTTCAAAGTATGTCACCAAAAAAAAGAATCATCCAAAATAAAGCAACTTAACTAGTGTACATGATATCTAAGCAAATAATATTTTAAAATAAAAACAAATATCATAGATGCATGAACAAAATGTAAGCTTTAGAATAATTGAAATTATGATACATGAAAAAGTACAAATGGAAATAAATAAGTTCTACAAGTTTCTAAAACTAACAAAAAAAATATAAAGATTATAGACACAGCTTATGATAAAATGTCACTTATTCTAAAAATCCAGTTTAGGCTACACACATGTTCTAACCACACAGATTTTCATTCTGAAAGAATATGTTTTAAAAGTATCTACCTTCATAAATACATTCTCATTACAGACATACATTCATCAAATAGTACTGTACAAATCAAAATACATCTTTACATGTTTAGAAACTAGCATAAAAGAAATAAACAAAATCAATAGACTATAAGTCATACTGCTACAAGAAACTTGTATTACTGGCAAATTTTATTTGTAAAATGTCATAACTGAGCATTGCAAGAGAATAGAGAACTTTTAAACATTTGCAAAGAGATTCTCATTTAACTTTTGTTACAATAGATTTAACTTTTAAGTACTTGAGCTCTACTAATGTCAAAACTAGCACAGCATAGACAAGAACAAAAACTTATCATTGGCATTGAAAAAATTTTAGGTTTAGTATATACAAAGAGATAATGAGACCAGGAAGATGAATGGCACCCCCCCCTTTTTCATAAAAAACTTGTGACATATGCAAAATAAACTAATTTTAGCCCTTGGTAAATATCCAGTCAATCCACAAATATTAAAAGCATTTATTGACATATATTTAAAATCCAGGGTAAAATGTATATTAAGATAATGAATGACAGAAAGTTAAAAGAACATTAAAATCTTTAGCTTAATAGAAATTTATACTTAACCAAATACCTCTATAATTCTCCAAATATTCTTCCATTTTTTTATTTTTGGGTTTTTAATTGCTACTTACCATTCAAATCAGACCCGGTCAAAATTTGATTCAAATTTTTATTTAGCTCAAAATTACATTTACTTTGGCCTTATGTGGTAATTATTATACTTAAATCTGACTCATCAAATATTATCACTACAACCCTCTTTTAAAACATAGATGCATGTAGATGAGCTCCAAGTTGACATTCACTAGGACTAGAAAACTACAAGAACACTGTACAAATGCTGTGAAACTGTGACTACAGGAATGACAGACCAAAATACAATTAGCAATCTAATAATGAGAAATAAAAAGTTCCTTTGGTGCCAGTAAATATTTTTAATGAAAGACACAATGTCATAAACTGACCATTGGTCAGATATTCACTTGCGTGTCAAGTCATTTTTTTTTTAAATAATAGTTGCTTGTTTCCCAAATTAATCACACTTATATTTAAACTTTAAAAAAGATAGCACCTAAAAATATCTGTCTCAAAAAGCCATTTTTAAATCTTTTTTTTTTTTATTTTGTAAATGGGCATTAGGAAAAAAGGAAATCGTTTGAGAAGAAATAATTATAAAAACCAAATATAAAGGACCAATGTTAAAAATGTTCAATCCAATAATATATTGTTTATCTAAATTTTGTGTTTAGCTAAACAAAAAAACTCTTCAGTAGAAGAAATGAACAATTTGTTTTAGTCTATATCTTTTTACATTTTATACTTCAATTTGCATAGATGTGTTATAGCTTATTCCAGGAAATGTAGGATTCAATGTACACATTATGTTACAATTACTTAGGCAATATCTGTTATATCTTAGTCTTCCAATTCTTTTTCTCCTATTGCTATAATTGCAATTACAGCCGCAGATAAAGCTCCAACAATAATGATATGAAGTACTAAGATAACAAGTTTCACTATTGCAACCTGTCAAACAAAAAAACAACACAATAAGCAAAACAATATTTTTTTTTACATCATTAGACTTATTAATTGATTAATAATTTAATTACAATTTTGAATATGATAGGGTTCATTATGTAATTTTCATAAAACCTAAATTTGTTAAAGACCAAAAGATCAGTATATTTTTGCGTATGTTAAACTGGAAAGAAAAATGGGACATATCACTAAACATCTTGATGATAATCATCACTGAATTAGATGCATGATCAATATATATTTTTAAATATACTCTGGACTTAACTATCAGCTAGATTATTAGCTAATTTACCTTATTGCTCTCAGTGTATGCAATGGCTTTAGGTGGATCTCCACCGCCATTTAGTTCATAAGATTCACTTCTGTCTGTTAAAATAAAAAGTATAAAATGTATTTTTTAACATTGTCAGCCAATAATAGACATCTTTAAAAGTAAAACTACTGGATTGTTTTAACTATAATGTTTCCTTAAGGTTAAAGATAATTATAAAAAGATGTGATATTTCAAGTCTTTCTACATTCATCAACAGGTGTGTTATTCATTATATATGACATAACAGATATAGTAAACTAATTTAAATATTGGAAATGTTTGTTAAATTGCTTTGTTTCTTAATTTATTATAAGACTATTCTTACAATTTCATTATTCAAAAGACTAGTAAAGCATTGTCACCACTATTATTAGGCCTATATGCCTCTCTTGATTTTCTTACCAACTAAACCTGTGCCTTTATCAAAATGAAGCGTTAATGGTAAAGTTTGTATGAGGAAATATACAAAAGAAATGTCAAATATAGTTAAGCAGTGCAAAAATGTGTTGTAAAAAAAAATTAAAATGGATAAAAATATCTTTTAGAAAATAGCTACCAAGATACTCCCCTATGCATAATGTCAGGAAACTGCATTGAAATCCAGACATAAGTAAATATTATTAAGTCTTCCCTGTCTTTTTATATTGCTAAGCTTGTAAACAGTGTTATATAAGTGAAGTTTATGCAGTGCAAAATTATGAGAAGCAATTGAAAAACTACAAACATTTTGTTGAGCTTACATTTGTTAGAAAAAGTCAAAATTTATTCTAAAAGTTTTTTTCTACAATAAAGTTTTAAAAAGCGTTTAAATATTTCTAACTAACCAAATTTGTATCCCCTAAAATTTCATTGAATTGTTTTACCAATATTGGAAAAAACTCCCTTCAAAACTCCTCCAACTAAAGAAACATAAAATGACTAAAACAAACCAGAAAATGAATCACAATAGAAAGTCAAAGTTTATTCACTTATTGAAAGGAGCAAAGTTTACAACTCAATGAAAACAATTTATCCAAAACACATCCAGAAACAACTAAATACCAAAGAGATGTCTAGACATTTTCTTTTAAAATGATAAGAATTTACAAGAACTTCTTCATTCTAAGTGCTATTCAAGCAGAGAATAATTTGTCTGAACAATCTAGGAAATTAAAATGAATCTGTAAAATGAACATGACTTCTTTTCCAACAAAATATAACAAAATTCATAAGACTTTGAATATTCATTATTAACTTGAAAGCTATTGTTATCTATCATCAAGATAAACAAAATGTTTAGGATTGTAATTTATTTTTTTAAATAAGAAGATGGTTTCTAAATTTGGTAGTTAAAATATGTAACCTTACTATATGAAAATAGAACTGGTAGACCTACCTCTTTTGCGCCCAATGCATGTGATGAGTTCAAGAAGAATTTCAACAAACAACTGCCATGCCACAAATGCAGCCAAAATGTAGACAGTGTAATATGGAACTTGAGAATCTGGTATTTGCACTCCAAAGAAAACACCAATCACTTAAAAAAAAATGAAAGACAAATAAATATAATTTCAAATGTAACATTTGTGGATATAAGCATATATATATATTTATTAATAATAATAACATATTGTTACAAATGAGCTAACTACACAGACAAAGGTCACCATGTGTGTGACCTTGATGGCTGACATGTCAGCGAATGTTTCAGAATGTACATGCTGGCTTGTGAGATCATGGTCATTTGATTTTTCAGAATCTGAAACAATTGAGAAGTGACTAGGAACCTGATATAAGCCAGAGTGACAACATGCAAGGGCAGTTGACTTAAGTCAGTAGAATTGTACAACTTGGAAAAATTGAGAAGATTTAAGTGCAGAAAAGAACAGTGAAGTGAAGATATTGTACAGTTTTCTATGCTACTTATGTGCAGTGACAAATGGCTATATTTTTAATACTAAATGAAGTTAACAGAAACTGAAACTGGATTGGTTTTATTTGTATGCTTGCATGTACATTAATCGAGATCATCTAACTGTTTCCACAGTCTCCACTGTATACTGTTTCGCTTCTGGTCTGTTGCTGTCTTCATGACATAATCTATGGCTAGTAGGAATAAGAAGGGAGAGAGTAAACAGCCTTGTCTCACTCCTGTTTGGATTTCAAATGCCTCTGTCAGTTGTCTGCCATGCACTACTCTGCAAGTCATCCCTTCGTATGACTTCTTGATGATGTTAGTAATTTTTTTAAGCACCACCACCAAGATAAGGCTATTTAACACCATTGTTAAGCCGATACTACTTTATTGAGCAGAGACCTAGAGAACCACCGTCACCACCATCAAAAAAATCCAGGTATTCATCACCTGCCTGAGGAAGATTCTTATGATCCGCTGGCCAGACAAGATCTCGAATGAGGAACTGTGGCAAAGAACAAAACAGCAGCCCATTGAAATAGATATCCTTCAGAGACGCTGGAGATGGATAGGTCAAACCCTGCGCAAGCCGGCATCCAACATAACAAGGCAAGCCCTAACCTGGAACCCCCAAGGAAAGAGGAATAGAGGACGGCCCAGGAACACATGGCGCCGCGATCTGGAAACAGAAGCCAAGCAGATGGGCAAGACATGGGGACAGTTGGAGAGACTCGCCCAGAACCGAGATGCCTGGAGAAAGCTGGTTGGTGGCCTATGCCCCAGTAGGGACCACAGGCTGAGATGAGATGATGTACATTAAACCAGAAGGAGAGAAATATGTAAGAAGATATCTCATGATTCATGATAGCATTATTAACACTTGAAAAGATCTCTCCACAGGTTGAATGGTAGTATTTTTACATTTTTTCAGCAAAACAGTGCATAAAAATATGTTGCCATATGTTGTGTTGCCAGATATTTTGTGCAAATTATAGCTAATTTCAATATTCCTGCCATTCAATGTAAGACTTTCTTAAGAATTTTTGTTACTATCTCAATGCTTAAATAAAACCAATATTTGTAAACATGCTGTTACACTTTCTTACCTATATATAAATAAATGCTATTTCATTAGCACCAAAGACAATATAGCCTATATAATTTGTCACGATAACTCTCTTGATGCCAATTTATGTCACAAGAGCTGTGACGCCGGGGATTTTCTTATATTTGAAATAATAATATTGAATAATATGATGAAGATCTAGGATTCAACTGAGTAAATGCCTTGATAAATTAAATACAGGAACCTTTATTTAAATCCAACATAAGTACAGCTATGTACAAATAACCATTAATAAAACTTATAGTTGAATAAAGACATACTTTATATGTGAAACATTAGATCTACAAAAATATGAGACTGATGTCAACAGATTCTAAGCCCAGACTGATTTGGGCGCACTCTGCAAATGCGCCTCTTTTTGACAACTAATTTATTCTAACCAATCAAATTTGAATTAAGACATCTGCAGATCACGGGACTGAGATTCCTGGAACAAACTAAAAATAGAAATTCCTGGAACAAGCTAAAATTAGTTGCCTGGTTATTTTGGCCGGGGAAGTGACCTTGGCTTGTGAATAAAACAACATGTTTATGTGACATAATTATTAAGCAGAGAGAAAAAAATTGTTTGTGTTCACTTATAATGTATTTCTTGCTGCTAAAGAAATGTGAAAGGAAGATCATCTTTACTACTAAACTAAATTTATTTTTTTAATGTACATGTTGAGGTCATCTACTGGTACATTAAAAAAATACTACTAGTATATAGCTAGTCTTACCTGCTAAAATATGAGCAGCTGTTCCAACAAACCAGTGAGCCCAATTGAATATTGGACGATTGGTTGTTCCAGGGTGGGGGCGGAATAGAGCCATAATAGGCTGCAGAAAATCAGGAAATATTTTTAGTGGTATTAATAAATCACAACTGCAATTTTATTTTCCTTATTTTACACAATGAATGAAAAAGAGATTTGGTGGGCTTAAAGAGTGTTACATTAAACAATGATACTTATAGTTCTCCAAGAGTTTTTTATTTAAGAAATATTCACTTACATTTATAACTGTTAAGGCCATTACAATAACACCAATAATTGGATGCCCAACTAAAAATTGTTTTCCTTCAACATCTATCTGTGAAAAAAATTAAAAAACAGTTATATATTTACAGAATAATTGCGCTTCATACCATGACATAAATTAACTTGTTGGTTATTATTGGTTCCAACTGTCTCTTCAATTAAATTCATATTCAACTAAATGAATGAATAAAAATGGGATAAAGGGATTCATAAGCTTATGGTATTGGAGAATTTCTGTTAATTATTTCAATCAGTTATCCAGAACAAATGTTTATCACATATTAACTCTAAAAGGTCTGCAAAGAGTTCTATTCATACCATCAATGTAATCAAAATTATCAAATTTTAGTAAAACGTCTATCGACTGGCAGTTCCCTAATTCTTTGTAACTGACAGACCCAAATTCTTTGTAACTGACAGACCCAAATTCTTTGTAAGTATTTAAGCTTTTATTTTATTCAATAACAATTCAACTATTATAAGATAGAGTTTGCATGTTTAAATAATTATTTCCCTTTGCATAGTTCTGAAAACTGTTACCTCACTCCATTCTTTCTCTTCCACAAAGATAATGATAAATCCTGCTGCTGTGGCACAAAACACCAAAACCATGCAGAGCCTGTGAATCTGTAAATATTATTATAATAGTACATATATTATTTATAACATAACTTAATTTAACCATTAAAGAGACAGTCTACTTTTATATCAGACTTTCATACATTGACACAACATTAAAATTGATTATTTTTACTTTATCAACATAATTCAGATTAATCATTAAAGAATTATATTGAAAAGTTCAGACAATATATTTTATTTTATTTTTCACAAAAAAAAGTGATTGTTCTGTAACATTCAAAGAAATATAACTCAGCAATGGAGGAAATTGAGAGAAGCGAGTATTACCTGGAACCAAACTTTCTGAGAACACAAGGTTACTTCCCACACTGGCTTATAATACCTGGCCACAACTATGCCAACACTAGCTAAGAAGATCCATGCTCCAACCATAAGGCAACCTGACAAATGCAAAATTGTTTATATTTAAATAAGATGACATTAGAGGAGTTTCATAGGCGTACCCCAGAGTGACCAAAATCTAACTTTCTTCTTCTACTTCTTCTGTAGACTCTTTTGCAGTTTGTACCAAGGAAAAATTGTGTGCTGCTTTTTTTTTCAGCACTTGGGTGAATTAATATGGTTCTTAATATATATGTTTCATAAGAGTGGGGACATTGTCTACAGGAAGGTGGATTGAGTCTGCTAAGGTCATAGCTTAGCCTGTGATTCCTGAGGTCCTACTGGTTGAGCCAATCCTCTTTGTGATTACTGATGAACATTGACTTGAGAGTATAGTAATGTTTGTTACATGTATGACCTGACCTTGATATTTCCCATGATGCCTACCTATGTGCCCATGAATTCATTGTAATCTGACAGTGATATTAGATTTTGACATTATTTAATTGCTTTAATAACAGTGGTAATATAACTTAATCCATATGAAAACATGTATTATTAAAATACTCAGAAAGACACAAAGATAAAGGCACATTCCTCGTCCCA
>JADKLZ010000130.1:26060527-26078167 GCA_021533235.1 Biomphalaria straminea | reverse complement strand
GGGGGATTACATATCTTCAAATTTAACACTACAGTTATCACCTGAATACGACTTAAAGACCTCCCCCCCCCAGGCTATCGCTTCAGAGAATCAAACACCTTTATAAGTTCAACAGTTTTTTAAGGGCGAAACAAAGAATAGATCAGTTAAACACTCATCACGTCGTGTGCTTACAAAATATTGATTACAACAAGTTGCGATCGTGGTCCCTGAATTCTGACAACTTGTTTCTATACACGATGAAATGCTGACTTTTTGTACTAGATCGCAGAACATATCAACATAGGAACTAAATCTCTTCATGTTTTTTTTTGTATCTATTTCCTTTTAACCTTTAAAAACTATCTGACCATCTGGTCCAGGGAAGTCTATTCAACTAGCCCACTTAACACATGCAAGCAGATGGAACAGATGAAACACATGCCAATAAGTCATTTTCTCATGAAGTTGAACTAGGAAGTTTAATGCTACCTCACACTTAGCTGTTGTTACTCATTTGTTGGATCTAGTCACATCGATTTAGTAATTATATTTATTGACATAAATAGGATTTAAAAGATATCAACGAATTTAGGTCTCGAGCGTCATACAAAGGTTATAATTACATACAGTAGTTTTAATCACTAAATTTAGAAAGCCTTCAGGATAGAAGACTCAAAAGTAAAGTAGCAATTATACACAAAACATCTAGCCATATTCTTCATATACAAAAAAAAAACTCAATAAAATACTCAGAAAGACACAAAGATAAAGGCACATTCCTCGTCCCATATGATAGGACAAATTAGTACACATGCTCTTTCTTCCCTAGTGCATAATTTAAGTCATTGGTTAATATGCATGACTGAATGCATGACGCGTAGGACGTAATCATATTCTTTTTTTAAGTAATGTCTGTATATATAAGATAAGATAAGATATCTTTCATTTCTCTTTAAACATAATAAAACCGAAACAGTTAAAGCGAGGTTGTGAAGGAGTTAGCAGTGGTACTCCAGTGTTTTAACGAGATGATATTTAAAATGCCAGTGACACAAATCACTAAACATATGTCAGTGAAAGAAAACACAATTACATAGGCATTGCATTAAACATAACCAAAGGGGGAAAACTGTTTACCTGTTGTTGTTGTTTTTTTTTAACATTAATGTAGTTTTTAACACTAAAGAATATATTTTAGAGTTAATATTTAAATGTTGACATACAAACTGTCGTCTGCAGCAAATTTTTCCAATAAAAAGTCTTATTTCTACTTTTAAAAAATGAGTTTAGATTTAGGAGAAAAAGGCGCAAAGTAGTGCATTGATGTCAAGTGTCTGAAATCCAGTCCTGAAGCTCCGTCTAAGTGCTATTTCATTTCAAAGTGAATGACTAAAGTCAGTACAAAGGCTGCTGAATAAAAACTTGAAGTATCTGCGGAAACAAGTATTTATATTTATAGCACATTAAACGTTTATCTAGACATGGTGACTTTGACACCATAATGTAATTCAAAAGTGTTATGATTAACAGTAATATTTGGAATACTTTGAGCCATTGATCAGATATATCGATATATATTCTGAGACAATCTGAGATTATATATAAAAATATAAAAAAAAATAGTTGTTTTTTTTTCTCATGATGTTGTTAAATGCATGGTTAAATGCTAAAGAAAATAAAACGTGACATTATAGAAACGTAGGACTAGTGTATAAACCAGTAAAGATAGTCTTTTGTTATTTGCTAATACACTGAAACAACCCTCCATACTCAGTGACGTGATATGCATATCTTTAAGACTTGACCTATCTGGAAACAAAGGATTCAAGTTTGGAGAGATGTAAAAGAAACACTAGATCTCAGAATGCTTGGTATGTCCAGAGATAACAATCATGCTAGATTTAATGAATACAGTCTTTGGGAAGCGTGGTCGAGAGGCTAAGTGCGGCTTGAGCTTGGCTACCTAGAAGCGGGCTCGAGGTTCGACACCCGACTCGGGCAGAGTTGTGTTTACTGAGCACCCAAAGGCAGCAGGAAAAACCTTCTCCCAGCTACCCCTTCCCCCCACCGCTCTGAGCATGCTATAAGCATGAAAGTAGCGCTATATAAAAGCTATATTAATATACTATTATCCAAAAGCTTTCATAAATCCTCTTTTCAGGTAATATACAGTTCTACTGTGTGGATTCCTTTTAATATACCATACTGCTTGTTAATGTATCACTTGTTACTATAAAATAAGTTTTAATATGAACATTTCTTTTTTGAAATTAAATTGTAGGCCTAATATTGACCTTAAAAAATACATTTCCAATATAATCTTTTATTTATTAACTTATTTTTGTTTTGGTTTAAATATGATCTATTTTTTTTAAAGATTGTTTTCATGTTATTTTCCTGACTGACAAAATAAAAATCGAGACCATATTTTTATTTAGTTATAGCGATATTTTGTTTATAGCGTTGTATCTGGTTTTGAGAGGGTTAAGAACCACTAGTAGGGGAACAACTTTGACAGTCTATCAATTATCTACCGTGCTACCACGTCATTCGGAGGAGCGGTGGCTGAGCGGTAATGCGCTTGGCTTCTGAACAGGGGGTTCCAACTTCCGGGTTCGAATATTGGTGAAGAGTGGAATTTTACATTTTGGGATCTGTGGGCTCATCGGAGTCCGACCAGCTGTAATGGGTACCTGATATTAGCGGGGAAAAGTAACGGCGGTTGGTCGTTGTGCTGGCCACATGACACCCTCGTTAACCGTGGGCCACAGAATCAGATGACCTTTACATCATCTGCCCTATAGACCACAAGGTCTGAAAGGGAAACCTTACTTTTTTTTTTTACCACATCATTCACCATTGTGTTTTTAGATGTTCATATTGTTGGCTAGAGAGAGAGAGTAGTTTTAAATTATTAGGGTGTGTAGATGGTTCCGTTCTATGGGCACTGGAGTTTCACCACAATGGTCCTTAATTTGAAGTCTGCCTACCGTCATCACCTGTTGTTCTGCATGAGGTTTGTACTTTGGCATAATAGTTAAGTAGTAGAGTCAAAATTTTTTTGAAATAAATAGCTCCAGGTTTCTTCTCGTGTTTTACCTAGCTTCTTCAGTATATGATCAGGTAAAAAAGGTTAACATGACCATTGCAATCATTTTCACTTCTTTTCAATTGTGTACTTTTTATTACTGTTTTTTTCTAAGCTAAGCTGACATTGACCCAAGCTAGCTAAGTATGCTGTCAAGGAAGTATAAACACTAGTATATAAGTAGGTTAAACATAGGCCAAATTTTTCTAAGTTATTGTTTGTTGCCAAAGTACATTGAAATGAAATAATGAACGCAAAGCGTTACAAAGTCAAGTGCCGTCTCTCAAACCATGTTGTCAACTCTACACTGCTCTACACGTCTCTACTTAGTAGAGTCCAGCATAAGATCAGTGCAGTCAGTTCGTGTTATTGATGCTCTTCATTTAGTTTGGACTTTGTCGGTGGTAAGTAATCGCAAGGCAGACATCTTCTGTCGTGATTCACAACACAACAGTTGAGATTAGAATCAGTATTCAAAGGTAAAGATTTTTTTTAATGACTTTGGTTTTCATATTGCGAAATTCAATTAAACGGTATGGACAAAAGAGCTTACAAAGAATATACGGTATTAAAATGATATTTTATGTTATTCTGGTTTTTGTCAGAGCATATAATCTGGAATATTATAAGATCCTACAAATGATATCATAATGATAGTTTAGCCCAAGATGATTGCCTGCTCTCTTGTCTGTTGTCTCTATAGTCACGGGCTGGGACACTGCCCGCCTCCATCCCCAGTAGGCGTACAGGAAAATTAGCTAGAAAATCCTTTATTGGCATTTCATCCATTACCTTTTCACCAATTAGCTATCGCCAACATGCTCTTTTCGTGTAGAATGTAATTAATAATCTTAAATTCTGAACATCTGAAACATGAACAAAAATTAGATTTTCCTTTAAACAGGTTTTTTTTTTCTTCAGATGCTTAGTACGAGTGAGTAATTTGCTAAATATGTCTGTCCCTTTTTTTTCCCTAGAGTCACTCACCACACACACACCACACACACACACACACATTACTGCTTATGAAAACGTGTCCGCCCTCGCCCACGTTTCTTAGTCAAATCTTCAGACTCTCACGTGACCCAATAGACCAGACCCAGCATTAATTGATGAAGTGAATGTATAAACTCAACTATCACAAAAGTATTTGTGGCCCAGTCCTCCGAGTAGTTTTGTGATACCAAATAAAAATATGATCCTCCATTTACTGATACTTAATAGCCACATTAAAATGTAAACATTATTTTCTTTCATGCCATACGGTGACCCCCTGCCACCTTTAGTGGACGCAGCAGAGGACTGATATATTTCGGCCTATCCATTTTTAAGACTACAAAGGTCGCGCCCTTAAAATGTTGAAAAACAAAGTTCAACACATAAAGAAACAAAAATAGCTTGATGAAACAAAGATCGTGGGGGATGAGTGGCGTTTGACTGCCGAACAGGAGAATTCCGGGTTCGAAACCCGGTGAAGACTGGGATATTAAATTTGGGATCTTATGGGGACCTCTGAGTCCTCCCAGCTCTAATGGATAATTGACATTAGTTAGATGATGTAGCCTATGACATTGTAGCCATCTTTAAACTTTATGGCTTGACTGTGTATGCTTTAGCTTAGCTTATTGAATGGTAAGCGCTTATATGAGAAAAGACGAGAAACTACATAGTAAAGGTGGTTGGGTTTTCAACCAGTGAGACGTCCTAGATTATGGCAAGATAAATAGCTATTCAGCTACATGTTTATGACAATAAAAGACATTTCTAATTCTTTAAAACCGACCACCTTTCACCTCATCGAAAAGCACTACGTTTGTTCCCCATGTGTGTCCCTACCCAGCGTAACTTTAAGCAGTTTCTATACATTGTCCATACCGACATTCACAATTACAATGTTATTTGTAGTTCGTTCTTGCTAAAGTATGTTATGATTATTGGTGAAAGCGTTCAGGAAGTCTTAGTTGCTATCTGTATAACACACGTCTCGGATCCATAGAGAAAGGTTATGAGAAACTCTGCTTGATAGACACTTTTTTTGAAGGCAGTCGGGTCTATCTATTCCTTCACACTTTCCCTTGAAGGCTTCCAAAATTGCTACTTACTTTAGCAAGACGGTTAATAACTCTCTTGAAAGTGATGTGTCATTGGATACCGTGTAAAATGATCTACCACGTTGAGAGGGTGTACTGTGGTGTACATTCACGGTCATATTGGGGGCTGAGTACGTGAATTTGCGTACACTGCCGTCTCTTTTGACTTAATATAGGGCCTACCTTTGGAAAGAAATGCATGTCTCAGAATTAAGTCCCCTTGTCCAGCATTTATACTTCATTTACATAAACGTGCATTAGTAAATATTTGTTTCACTTTTTATTAGCTTCATCTCAACAAGTTGATGAAAAATGGAAACCTCGTGAAGAAAACCTTATAATGTGGACCTCGTCTTCTAAGCCTTTAAGTTTGGAACTTGCACTTCTTGAAATGTAGACCTCAACATGAGGACCCTCGCATTTGAGCTTCTGTATTATGAGTTCAATTTATTTATTATTTTTTTTATTTTATTTATTTATTTTTTTAAATTTTTTTTTTAGTAGTCCTAGTCATCCTTTGTGTGCAATAGGTTATTTTAACGCTGAATGCAGAAAAATAATTTTAATATGTTGTCTGTTAGACATGGATAGGCCTATATTTGCTATATCATGAAAATCACTTTCTAAATGTTTATCTTTAGTGAAATAGTAATTTACAATTTAGTTTCTCTCCTGAATACCATTACAAAGTACAAGGATTAAGGATTGCATCATGGTATTATATAATAGAATCGATGTTCAACTTTACTATTATGTGGGGACTGGAAGTAGCTTCTGTAGAGTTTATTATAGGTAGGCCTATCTGCCTACTTGACAACTGCGTAGTTCGAATCAGTATATAATTAAAAGGTTTACATATGTAGAGAAAAAAAAATTAGGCCTACTACGAGTAACAAAACAGTAAAATCTTTGAATATTAACAAATGCAGCATTTTAAAATAATTCGCTTTTTTTAATTATCCGTTTTAGATCTATAGACCTATTTTTAAACTACCACCTCTAGTATTTCAAAGCTTATGAAAATTATTTTTGTAGGAATCATGTTATTATAACATCTTTTTTTTTTATTCTTTAAACTTTAAATCCACAGATCAAAAGAATACTAATAAGGCTCAGATGATAGATCTACTAGGCTAGATCTAGATCTACAGTTTAGAAATCAAAAGCAGACGTGGACGACTGGCAGCACTTTAAAGATTACTCCCAAATAATGCAATAAAACAAATGAAACAATTATTATTGAGTTATTGTTTTTTTTTTAAACAGATGTCCTCTGTTGTACAATGTGTCGTGTGCATCTGTGTCTTGGTGTGTCAGTTTTGTCTTAATCTCTCTTTCACTTGTCTCTAGGGTTTGGTGTGTTTTATTTATAAAATGTAGATATCTAGATCTAATCTATAGTCATAAATTATTTATTCAGCTTTGATTTGATTAATGTATTAGATCTAGTTGTTTTAATTTCGAATAGTTACTTTATTACTTATGATCTAGATACGTAAAATGCACTAGTTTAGCGTTAAAGAATAGAGTCTAGATAATTCACTTACACTTTGATTTTTAAGTAATTTGACAACAATGAAATTAAATCTAGTAATTAATGTTTGCTACATAAATGTGTGGTTTGATTTTTTTTTTAGAAGTAAATACCACAACAGAGACAACAACTGAAAAATGGACCTCAGGTAAATATAAGCCCTACTTTAGTTTATGCTTACCCCACCCCACAATTTAATTTTTTAGTTGAAGTCCTTTAAAAACTTTAAAGAAGAAGGTAAAGTACTATTTTTAAAGTTTCCATGTTGTATGACTATGATATAGGCCTAAACAAAAATACATTTATCATTTTATGCTTGATCTAGGAAGTCATAAAAATAATTTTCTTGAATTATCTTTTGTTCAAATTTCTCATGACACTAACTTGTCTATAAAATGAAACTAACAAAGTGTTTTCTTATTTTACTTGTTATTGGATAGGAAAGTGTCAAGAGACTACAGAAAACGGCATCATCTTTGATGAAACCACAAGTGGAAATGAAGTAACAACACAATGCCCTTCTGGCTATACAGGTATGCACTATTGTATAAAGAAATGATTATATAATAACCAGACATTGCAGAAATAAAGACATCATAAGCTTTGCTAAGTACATAGACAGATTACAGAACAGGACAAGTGTAAAGTCATTACTGATGTGATAAGTTGAATGTTTTTACTGCTGTGGGCTGGTGTACTTAACTACTTTCATTTCCAATGACAGCTTTTGTTGAATTTTAAATTAGAGTCAGATGTTTAGAAAAAAATAATACTCCACAAATTATATAAAATGGTGACTGTTTTATAACTTTTCTGTTGATTTAGGGGATAGAAAATTAAAATGACATTCGTGTTTACTTAAGTTTATGAAGAGACTACACATCTTATTTAATAAGATCATTTAGATTTGGATAGAAACATTGTTTTTTATTGTTGATAAATATTTCAATATACACAATCATATATTATCATTTGTATAATTTTGTACATTATGAAAACTTTAAAAAATAAGAAAAAAAAATTTTTTTACTATATATATTTATGACAAAGAAATAAAATCATTAGAACAAACATAAGTATATACAATTAGTGTAACCTATTTATGACTTTCATTTCAAGGTTATGTCAAGAAGAAATGCACAAATCAAGCTGTCTGGGAAGATGGTCAATTTTTTAACTGCACTCGTAATATTTTGAATACTTTGTCCAGCTTGGTAAGAAAAACTGAAGAACATAAAATACTGCCAAATTTGCTATCAGATCAATAGAGATGGAGGGTTGTAGACAAATATCGATAAGTACTTCACTTTCATGTCAGTTGTCAATAAGTGAAGGCTAAGTGTTGTAAGGAGTTTCACATTGGGATCCAATGTCAACACATGCAAACAATCTGTAATATAAAACAGAGAGAAAGGCATATGTATGTATGTATGTTTGAAAATCAGAAGCGTTTGACCAATCTTGATAGAACTTGGTATAAATGTTCCTTACATCATGGCTGAGACTGTAGTATATATTTAATGTCCTTTTGACAATTAGAAGGCCCTAAAAATTAGACAATTGTATCTGTATTAAAGAACAAAACTTTTTAACAAATTTGGTAAACCCATTTTCACAGTATTTTATATTTGATATGTAAATGTCAGCTGAATGGGTAAACCCGTTTTCACCATCTACTTTAATTTTTGTGGCAAAATTTAAAAAATGTGAAAGGAAGACTCTCCATGGTCTAAATTCAATCCAGTAGATCAGTAATATCTGCATGATATGGGTTATATCAGGCTAGATACTTATATAGTGTAAATTGTTTGCTGTTTAAACACAGCTAAAATGTTTTCTTCAAACTATGATATAAGGTAGTATGTTTTACTATCAGATGAATATTACAGAGAAGCTATAAGCGAGCTCATTATTTCGCGAATATTTTGGTATCAGATTTTTGTTTTCTTTCTAGCTCAATGGTACTTTGAATCAGGATTCACTCCTGAATATTTCAAGCACTTTGCAAGAAACATTCAAGGATGTTGGACAAACTATTTTGTCTGGAGATATTAAGAATGTGGTGAATATCTTCAGAGATCTTGTAGATAAGACAAAGTCATTTAAATTAACTGTACCAAAGGTTGCGGTTGAGGTGAGTCTCTTTCAAACACAATTTTACTCCTGTCTATCTAGATCTAAATCTATTGCTTAGAAATTTAAGGGTGTCTGTTTCCCTCATCATGTTTTTACCTTGCTTTTATAAACTCCACTCCATTTGCCTTTCTGTCTGGTAGAATCTTTTACAAGGTATTTTTTCCTTTCCAGTTCTTGGATGAAGTTGAAACTTTGCATAACTTTTCATTGTGGATAACATTGTCGTTAACAACAAATGAATCAATTAAAAAAAAAAACCTACTTAGTTAATCAATTAATAAAAAAATTAATTACATGATTTAATGCGTTTGAAAAGGCTGCATGTTAAGCTTCTCACAGATAACTCCCCCCCTCCCATTGATCCACATAAATGATTTGACTATTGTGCACTGTACATACTATAAGCATGAAAGTTGTGCTAAACAAAAGCTTTGCACTCTCAAACAAAAATTCAAAGGCCAAAGATAAATGTTTCATCTTCCAGACATCAAACCTATAATATTGTATTGCATGTATTAGGTTAAATTTTGAGAATATAAATTACATGTCTAATTGTTGCAACATCTCTTTGTTTTCTTTAAGGTACTTTAATTGTGAGTCCAACCTAAATTCATTTACTTGTAAAAGATTTTGATATTGTCAATTTTGTGTGTATAGAGATGCACATAGACAATCTGGTTTCCATACTGTCCAAAGGGGCACTTTAAGTTCTGATTCACATTTCAATTTCAATTATTATTCACTCAAGGAACTTTTCTTGATTTGAATTAAAACTATGTCACAATTATAGTTCATCTGTCTGGTGCAGCAGGCAAGCATTCTATTCCATCTTGCAAACAGACTTTGTAAAACATAGAAACATGAAACTAAATAGGTTGGCTGAAGTTGGGTGTTATGAGATTTGATTTCATTTAAGTGTTGGCATATTGTTTCAGGTAATAACCACTACTATTGACAATTTGTTAGCGGCCAGTAATTCTTCATGGACAGAAATCTCCATGGATGACAATCAAGATGATATTGGAGCTGAGATAATACATTCACTGGAAAGCTTCACACAGTCATTTCTTCAAAGTGACCAGCATTTATTCTCTGATATCTCTGTCATAAAAGACAATATTGGTATGTAGAACATATCTAGCCTAGGTCAAGCAGTGAAATAATTCTAAAAAAAATGTGTACATATATAGTCTCATTTTAAACATTCAATTTAGCATCATATTTTATTTTTAACAGTTCTGGAGATAAAACAGACAACCAGTAATAGTATTCATTATCCAAGTGGAAAACTACAAGAAAGTAAAAATAAAATAGTTTTTTCTCAACCTGCAGAGGGTAAGTTGCATAGATGTTATTAAACCTCTTGGTTGAATGTCTACATTTATAGTACAGTGATTCTCTGTTATTGAGGTGACTCTGACATATAAAAAAGAATTAAGAAATGTTTGTAATGAAGTATATAGTTCAAATTATTAAAGTAATGTATTTACAATATCATGCTTTTTGCATGGCTATATGAAGCAGTGAATTTCACATTTTTCTGGAACTATTTGCAACTACAGAAATGTGCAATGTCAGATATAGTTACTTAGTATCAACACCAACTTACAAGCACCACATACAAATTTAACAAATTAAACAGAAATTGGGAGAGAGAAAGAGAGAGAAAAGGATAGAGGAAGAGGGAATGAGTTAGAAATATACAGAGAACGGGAGATAAAGTCTACCAATAATAATAATAATAATCTTTATATTCCGTAAGGAAATTTGTCTTACAATTTGTGCATTATACAAAACAAAACATAATTTTAAAAAATGCACATTCACACCAGACTCACTCACAATTTACATTTGAAAAAGTTTACATTAGATTGGTTCTATTTAATGATCTGATTGCCAGAGGAACAAAAGAGTTTTTGTGTCTGTTTGTCTTTGCAATCTGTGTCTTGTATCTCTTTTGTGATGGTAAAATAACAAAATCCTGACCCAAAGGGTGATTTTTTATTTCTAGAATCTTCTTAGATTTTGTAAGGATGTTTGCCTCAAACCTGTCTCTTGTTTTGGTGACTATTATAAAATATGTGTCCATGCTTCTGATGTCACTATTAGTAAAGTAAGCAGGTTTTATTGTGTATGCTGAATAGTTTCCTTTAATTGAGTCTCCAATATGTGTATAGCCAAATTTGTAGGAGTTTTCCAAAAGTCAAGAGTGAATGTTTATTGTGCTTCTGGAGGAAGGAGAAGCTTGTGATGCTGTTCTCTTTTGAGTTCACCCCAAAATATCATCATTCTCTATGTAGTTTCCACTGGAAGCTATATGTTCGCTAGAACATACTTGTGGTAGCCCACCTGAAGCTATGTTCACTAGAACATACTAGAACATACTTGTGGTAGTCCACTGGAGGCTATGTTTGCTAGAACATACTTGTGGTAGCCCACTGGAGGCTATTTTCACTCTCATTCTTTGCCTATCCACTTCCCAGGGTGGACATTTCCACAGAAAGGTGATGGAAGCTGGAGTTCTCTGCCATGCAGTCATCTCTCATTTCTTTTCTTGCTTTGCTCATTAGGGGTTATTTAAGAACAATTAATACTAAATAAAGTCCTATTCAAACTCCAGATATACATGATAAATTATAATACTTTCATATCCAATAAAGCACACAATGGCAGCAACTCTCAAGAAATATTAATACACAAACACCATTCCAAGAAGCAACTGTCCAACCTTCCTGGCCCGGGAACAAGATCCCACTAACACACTCTCTTGCACATTTAAGGAAGACTAAACTATTAAGTTCACATCTCGTGCAAGACTATTCACATGTATAACCTGGGAGTACATAACCAAGGGATATAACTATCATACCAAAATATCAAAGTAACATATTCACTCTTGCCATACCTCCCCCTGACATCATCCTCAATGTGGTATGGATGTTCAATTATTGAAACGGCGTCCAGTAGAACATGTTTATGGAAAGGTATCATTGTCAGTGTATGCTTTAATTGAATGTCTTCTTTAAAGCACACTGGTTTCATTGCCATACTGAAAGGTTGTGAGAACAACTGCTTTATAGACATTGATTTATGTAGGTAGATAGAGGGACACTTTCAGATGATCCGTCTCTGTATGAGTGTATTCAGATTTTGTCAATTCCTCACAGTGAGCTCACATTTGTTACAATTTTAGACGCATACAAGGTTCTCGATGTATGCATGTAAGATTGTTGTTTTAAGCCACCAAGCTATCACAATTTATTAATTTATATACTTAACAAATTAAATAAGACTGAGATTACTTATAGAAGTGGCTGTTAAACAAAATGGTATATTGGCATTTTCTTAGCAAAGTTGTTTATTAATTATTTTTAATATTTTTTCTTTAGAAAACATGAAATATTCAATAGTAGAGTTCAAAGGCATGACAAGCAAATTTCAAACAGTCAAAATAAACAAAGATTTTGATTACGGGTATGTAGTGGCTTAAAATTATAAATAAATATACATGGGTTGAACATTTTATTTCTTTGTTGACCTTAGTGGTCTAGTATTATTAGTATGAGTATTTATAAGATATACTTTTTGTTGTTGTTACAAATACTAAGAATTATTGTAAATTTTTTGGTTCTAATCCCAGTATCAACTTCAAAGTTGCATGTCAACAGAAACATTTATCCTAAACTGATCTGTACAATAACTCAATCTGTGCTCGCTAAATATAAGCCTTCATTAAAATTTTAGTAAATCTCTATACTACTCTTATACCACAGAGATTCAACATCCGCTTCCAAGACTATACTTTTGAACTCAGATGTGATCTCATTCTCCGTGGAACCTAAGCGACAGGCTGACACTTTGAAATCAAATCCGTTAACACTGATATTTCAAATAACAGTATGTAGCCATTTCATGAAATTTTTTTTCATCAGAAACTAATATTGTCATATTTTTATAAGTTTAAATAATCTGTATGTCATTATAGGAATAGTGCAATGGTAGATCTCTCTTATTAGTGTACCTTCACCTCTTATTATTTCAGAATCACACACTGTACAGACAATTTTGTGTGTATATGACAAAAGACCTGTAAGTGTATGTTGTACAATTTTGTTTTTGTCAAATATTTTAATGTTGTTGGTTTTGTTTTTTATTCAATCACTAGAATAATTTTTCACTTTTCTCTATTTTTTACTCTCTTTTGTTTTGGACTATTGATTTGATTTTTTAAAGGATGTTAAAAAAGGATCTTAAAAATCAATGTGTAAATAAAGAGCAGAATAATGTGAAAACTCCCCAAAACAGACTTAAACAAAACTGACTTAAATAACATATCTATGTATTGTTTTAGTTCCTGGTCGACTAGTGGCTGTACAACAAAGAGAGCACAGGCCAACCAAGTGCAATGTACCTGCACACACCTGTCCATCTTTGCTGTGCTTATGTCTCCTGATGTTAATGAAATAGCTGTAAGTAATACATTTCTAAATAGTGATTATAATTGGGTGGACTAGGACTGCTGAATTAAGTTAAACATTTTGCTTTTTTTTACACAACATTATTATTTAGTCAGTGAATGAATCAATGGGTAAATAGTGTATATATGGTGAGAAAAAGTATCACATGTGTACTGTCTTTTTTTGTTTACTTATTAATGAAGAATTCAAAAAGCTTGCCTATCTAGACATTTGTCTCTCGTCAATTTTACAAAAAATATATTTTTATATTTCAAATACTATATGCGTTAGACTGGTTTATATTCTTTTTGATGGAACCCCTGTAATATATAAGATAAGAATTTAAGAGATACTAAGTTTAAGTATTTTACTCATTTCTCTGGTTCTGGCTCTTAATATGCTTGTAGAGACACAAATAAAATCAATGCTAAGAACAAGAGAACTCTAATTACAGTTTCATAAGACGATATTTACAATTAAAAAATCGAACAAGTCAGGTGGAGGCTGTGCAATATTCTCTTCTTCTTTTCCCCAGTACTTTTCCTTACAGAAAAATTCTTTGTAAGCTCTGAGAGCTTTGTGATATGGCCATGTAGTTTTAAGTTTGTGTTTTGTTTTTAACAATGGTCTGCAGGTCATGCCGTCATGGTAGGGACCAATTACAATTGTTATCCTGTTTCAATTTTCTATCATTTGTGATTTGGACTTTGTAGGGGATACTGAGAATCCATCTATAGCATATTGATCCAATTTTTAGAGTATGAAATGGAACATTTTTTATGACAACAAATTTTTTTTTAAAATTGAAATATAAATATTTAAAATTTTTTTTTTTTCACCAGACTGAATCCACAGCAAAAGGTATTTTTTAAATCTATTTAAATTTGTGTTTGTGTGTATTTGATTTTGCTAATAAGTTATTTGATTTTGTTAATAAGTTTAGGATGTTCATTTTGAATAAACAGTGGTTAGGGTTTGAATTTTGTGACAACAGTTCAAAATATATTCAACACAACTGTGAGAACATCGAAATATGTATTATATTCATTGTTACATATACGATTACATGAAGGATAGAACTTTTTTAGTGGCACGTATATGAGATAATATCAAAAAGTTTTATTAAAGTATTTGATTTCCTGCCTGAGAACCTAGATGCTTGTCATTACAGTATTATCATGGTCTCAAATATCTAAACGATGGGCTTATAGTGAATAAAGATTCTCTATATTGCAGAGGAGTCCCCGTAAGGTGTGAGGACTGAGGCAGTTGCCCCACTCTCTACCCCATAGCGCCAACTCTGTTGGGATTAAAACTTTCATTTTCCCTACCCCATTTTTTCTATTCTTCATGTACCCTCTCTTTAATATTGCCTCTAATCTTCTCTAATCTCTTTCATTTCTATATTCCTTTTTTTTTGTAGTTTCTTACTTCACTTTTACATCCACTTTTTTGATTCCATCCTGTCTCATGTGGCGTGATAGCCTCACTTTCAAATCAATTTCCAAAGCAAATGGGCAAAAAACTTCCTCCCTAAAAAAATAGATTGTTTATTTAATTTTAATTTAAATTTTATGGTTTAATTTTACAAATCTATTGTTTTTGTTCTGGTTTTAAAACAGTCCAAAATTGTGAAGCAGTAGAAGAAAACGGCATTAGGTTTGAAGAAACTCAGCCTGGGAAAAATGTCACTGCACAATGCCCAGGAAAAGACTATAACGGTAAATATATTTCTCTATCGTGTGTAGAAATGAAAAAGTTTATAAAGAGGGAGTTTGTCTTTTACTCAAACAGCAAGCTGCCCCAATTGCAGGTAAATAGACAGGTTTCTGTTTCTAATATACAAAGAATATTCATGCCATGGGTCTTGTTTTAATTGAAAAAGAAATATTCTTATAATAAGATTTTAATTATTTGACACATCGACACACTTGAGACCATTTTTTATCCTCAACTCAGTAAATGCAGATTGGATGTTAATTAATTTAAATTGCAATTAAATGAGTTAAAGACAGCTTATTTATACTTTAAATAATAACAAATTATAGTTCAGTTAATATAGATAGTATTTATTATGATGTGACAGTTAGTATAAATTCTCAAGAAAGACATGGTCTTAATATATGCTCAACTTTCTTTATGGGAGGATTCTTGGATTATTTATGACCTCAATTACAAAAATAATGCCAATTCTTTTAACCACTAATATTTTTTATTAGACAAGGATACTCAGTCTGGCTCATTGGTGGATTCAATACTAATAAGAAGAAAGTTAAGTTAATGAATTCATGTTTATTTTTTCTAGGAAACTCTATAAAGAAATGTAGTATCCTAGGGAAATGGGAAAAAACCAACAACAATCAATGTGTACCAAAAGTACTTCAGAGAGTTTCACAAGAAGTAAGAGTACATTAGTATTAACACTAAATTTCATTCACTGTAAGTATAAAAAACTTGGATTTCATAATTTGAACATTTTAAATAAAGTAACTAATTTTTTACTATGACCTTATCTGAAGCTAACATTTATAGCATGACATAAAAATCGTTGAGGCTATGAAACTATCTTTGTAGTCTTTGTCAATAAAATGTATCATTTTCATCATTAAAATGTATTACATAAGAATTTCATCTTTATGTGCAATTTACATTTCAACAACTTAGTAATCCCCATATAAATATGTCAATATAGATTTTGCAAATGTTTTTGAAAGTCCCTTTTGTGTATCTGTAGGATGTCCACAATAAGCTAATTTTAAATTTATATCAATTCAACAGTAGCGTCACTATAACATGAACTTTTGAGAAAGAACTTTTAAAATATTATATGTTGACCCACTTTAATTTCAAATTTGAATGATTACATTTTAGATTTTTTTCCTAGGCTAAAAATCTAACTGCATTGACCACACCAAACGAAATAGAGAAAATCACTGCAACTGTAGCCGATGTTTACAAAGATAACAAAACAATTATATCTGGAGACATTCGAAGTGTTGTAGACATTTTTGCTGAAATAGGTGCAGCCACAACCCAACACAGCATAAGTGTTAGAAATACTACTATTCAAGTGAGTTACTCATATTCTAAATACTGCATTTGTAGGCCATTTAAATGGTGAATGCAGAACACTCACAAATTGTGCATAGATAATTGTAGTTATATCAAAGGCTCAAAAACTTTTGATAATATTATACATCACAAACTCAACTTTAAAAAAAAAAAGAAAAACTCAAAACGTTGTTCAATTTGAATTAAAAGATACAATTTAGTTTTTAATTTAGATGACAAATTGTTTAGTTTAGTATGCACATCCTTTATATAGGTATTGAACTTCTACCATTAATTTTTATAACTTTAAAGTTTGCATATTAAATCTAATAAAATAAAGTAAATTAAAAGTACATATAAGGTCACTGCTAATGAAATCAGACTGTCCAGGACTGTTACATTAGCTGCTCTTTTTCTCCACTTCAGATGTTATTCGTCTTCCATCAAGTTTTCTGTTATTTTCTTGTCCCCTGAGTGAGCATATTCTGTGCAATTTAATCCCTGATGCTCATATCATTGTGATGTTACTTCTTAGCATTTGCTAGCATACACATAACTTGATAAAGTTTAACAGGCTGCTTGCTTTCCATCCAGGGCCAGATTTAAGTAAGTGAAGGTCCCAAAGTAGAATTTTTGTGGAGGCCCCTGACAGTTTTATGAATTAACTTATTAATAATAATGCTGATGTATAAAAGCTTTATATATTACAAGTCATTGACGCATAGGACATAATCATCTTCTTTTTTGAAGTAAGGTCTGTAACATATAAGATAAGAAGATTAGCATTAGTACAAGCAGGCACTTGGTAACCACAGTGATGTCAACCAGTGTTGGTAAAAATGAAAAAAAAAAGTTGAAATAAGAAAAAGAAAAAGTTTCTGACACGTCAAAATGTGGTTATTTTT
Source organism: Biomphalaria straminea (assembly GCA_021533235.1). Classification (NCBI taxonomy): domain Eukaryota; kingdom Metazoa; phylum Mollusca; class Gastropoda; family Planorbidae; genus Biomphalaria; species Biomphalaria straminea. The sequence goes on along the minus strand of JADKLZ010000130.1, from coordinate 26,060,924 downwards.
TAAATCTCTATTGTGAAGGCACCTCTGATGGATACATGTGGGAGTATCCCCTCCTTCCCTCCCATGCATCCGGCCCTGCTTCCATCATAAACATTATGTACCTATGCTGTAAAAACAATGAAGGTTTAAAAAAAATAATTTCTATAGCCCCTAAAGAAAACAGCATCTATAGCTCTTAAAGAAAACAGCATCTATAGCCCCTAAAGTAAACAGCATCTGTAGCCTCTAAAGAAAACAGCATCTGTAGCCCCTAAAGAAAACAGCATCTGTAGCCCCTAAAGAAAACAGCATCTGTACCCCCTAAAGAAAACAGCATCTGTAGCCCCTTAAGAAAACATCATCTGTAGCCTCTAAAGAAAACAGCATCTATAGCCCCTAAAGAAAACATCATCTGTAG